>CM060958.1:29862346-29915042 GCA_030765055.1 Mantis religiosa | reverse complement strand
CAGTGAAGTGATAGGAAAACTGAAGTAGATGGTTTAGTGAAGTGGCAATGTGAACTAATGAAGTCATAGTGAAAGCTGAACTAGATCACAGTGATCAGTGAAGTGAGAGTGAGAACTCAATAGGGCGAAAGTGAAAACTACACAGTATATAAAAATACTACACACACACAGTACATCACATAAGATATGAATGCCCAGAAGTACTACAACAAAGAAACAAATTAAGAGAAGAAATTAGGAAAAAAAAAGGAGGAAGCTGGCCAGCGACTGCACAACATTGTATCCAAATATCTGAGAGACTTCAAACAATTCTGCAACTCAATAGGACTGTGAAGTGAAGTTCAGTGAAGTGTAAAAACAAAGAGTTAAAGTAGTGACAGTATCAACAATGATTACTAGGATAATAATAGGAACTATAAGGACATTAAAAATTACCAAATCAAGAAAAACTTGAATACCAAAGAATACAAAGCATGTAATATTACCTGTAATGGGGCATGCTGTTAATTAATCTTAAAAAAACACACACATTCACTTTTTACTATTTCAGTCTAATGATTGATAGTTTGCTAATGTACTAATAATTGCTGATTAGCTGAAGGTGAATTTATACTCTACCTCGTTCAACAGTAAAACAAAATTGTGCATTCAAAATAACAATATGAATAGGCCTTTATGTAGAGGAGAGCAGGGTATTATGGGACAGTCGGGAAACATGGAACACCAAGATTTCGGCTCTGTTTGCTGCTGCTATCATGCGAGAATGCCATGAAGTAGTCAAGAATGACTCCCATGATGCACTTGTGATATTCAAAAGCTTTTGCAGACAGATTTTCAAGCATTTTAACCCACTAGTACGCATGTGACTTGAACATTGATGTTAAGTGCAAGGTACACTTCAAGAATTGTTATATTGTGGTCGGTTTTTAACTGGCAATGTTTTGTCCAGTACTTTAAAGGTTAATTGTCCAAGATGCTGTGTCGGCTATTATAGAATACGAGACATTTCTTAAAACTATGTTTCATACAACCGTACAGCATATACTGAATAGAAATGAAGTTAATAATGAGTTTTGAGTAAAATATTAGTAGTTAGACTATTAGTTTAATTATATATAGAGAAATATGTCCTAATTTAAATCTAAAGTATATTTTTTATGAAACTAAATTAATTAAAATGCAAGCATATATGTACTTATTTATTTATTTTTGTTATTCTAGATTTGGTGCATGGTCTAGCCCATGTTTTGGATATTTTAAACCAATCATGTTTCATGTTTATGAAATCAAATTAATTTTTCAATGTTTTAAACCACCTATTCCATAATACCCGACTATTTCATATTAACCTGCATTTGTAACATTTTCCTAATTACATTGTTTTTATAATAAAATGAATATAATTTTTTTACAAGTGACAGTTCTTTACAATTAGTTGTAGTATGTACTCATGATCTGGCGATTTTTACTTAAAAACCAATTCTTTTTAGAAATACCCTACTCTCATCTAAATTACTAACCATTACTCAAATTGTCTGTACATATATAATTAAATATATAGAAAAGTACTATAAATCCAGGGTTTAGTAATGAGTTTGTAAATGATCGTTTGTAGGAGCCTGGCGTGTAGGTTTTTGTCTGGTAGTGGAGAAACAGGTTGCCGCCTGCCAATGACACCGTCCGAACCTCGACCATGAACCCATGGCAACGAGATTCATGGAAATTGCTTATCCACTCAGTTGACCGCCAGGCTTTAATGAAGTAGCACACACTCAAATTGCTTTCGATAGATTTCACGTGAATTGGTTTTGTGCACATTGAAGCGATGTTGTTCGGCACCTGAGGGACTAGGTTAATGAATTTCCAACCGACTACGGTTATCACTAAATAGCAAAACATTTCGTTATTGAAACATATACAGTATCACGAGAGAGAATTACTTTCTCTGGCGCATTGCTGCATTCTGTTTAAACATTTGATGTGCTGTGTTCACATAATTTTCTCTACTAACTTTTCCTAAAAGCTATTCTCACAAAAACGTTTTACTCTATTACACCGTGCTAATACAGATACATTTTTATCTCACATCTGAACATTTTGCTGTAGGTATGGCGTAGTTGAAAATTCATGTACCTTACATGAATACAAAATAAAGAGTATACTTAAAAATATATACATGTTTGAATACTCAGGCAAATCATGATAAAGAAAAAGCTGTGGCAAAACACGCGCTTTAACAAGATTAATATATTTTATATAGTAAGATCTATATTTATTTACTAGAAATTCTATAGTGTTTTAGCAACGTTTATGAATGAGACAGTCATATGTTTTGGGGAGGATCCAGATAAGTAAGTGCACGGTGTAAAACAGAAAACTACTAATTATTAATCAATAAAGAAGCAAATAAGTGTTCATAATGAAACATAAAAGGGGTAAAGGCTATTTTAAAATTATTTGTATCTTATATTTACCAGTTATATAATAGTCATTTAGAATGGGACGTACTTCACAGGCTATTTCCAGAAAGTTCAAATATATGTATAATTAAAAACGCTCAAATTAAATACCAGTTTGATTTTTAACTAACTTTACGAGTTGTGTTGTTCATGGAACACCCACCAGCCGTTGTTTGAAAGCTGTTTATTTATACGTACCTCAAAATGTGTATTTCATCGAATTTGGTGGAAAGCAATACTTACTCATAGGTAAGTTCTAAAAGAGGTAAAAATTCGGTGTCAGGATTTCACAAAATAATACGCCACCTGTCTACCGTGCTAGGGATCCCGGGTTCGATTCCCGGCGGTGGGGATGTGGATTTTTCTCAAAGATAATCCCTCATGTTCCCCCTCAGAGTCTGGAAGTATGAACGAAGTGCAAATGTGTGCGTGTTCTAATGATTAAAACCCACCGAATACGAGTTAACACCTTCGATATGTTCCAAAGGAGAACGGCCGTCAATATGACCGTTGCAGTTAAAGGCGGGGTATAAATGGAACAACAAAATAATACGCCATTTTGAGAAGCTAAACAGCAACAATTATAATAATAAATAAATTAATAATAATAAATTAATAATAATAAATTAATAATAATAAATTAATAATAATATATATGCCCGATGAAAAGTGTGTGTGTGTGTGTGTGTGTGTGTGTGTGTGTGTGTGTGTGTGTGTGTGTGTGTGTGTGTGTGTGTGTGTGTGTGTTATCAGCGCCCTTTAAAACTTAATAAAAGTGTAAATAAAGTCACAAAAAATACATGTACACAACCAAAACAAAAATAAAATAAATAGAAATATAACGCCAAAAGGTGTAAAAAAATCCTCCACTAAATTCTAACATCCAACCTAGAAAAGTACTTGAAAACCTTCTCCACCGCTTTTTTTGCCATCCGCCAGCATCTCTGTAAAGCTGGCCGGCAGCTGCAGAGCCGTTCGAAGGTGAGCTAGGTAAAAACACTCTAGCAACAAGTGACGGACAGATAAACCTTTGTTGCAAAACGGACAAACTGGAGTAGGCTCTCTTCTAAACAAAAACTATGCGTAAAAATGCAATGGCCAATGCGCAACCGAACTAATCTCACCTCCTCTCAACGAGATGGTTGACAGGAAGTAACCCAGGGTATCGAAAGTTCCTTCAATGTCTTAAGCGAACTTCCTCGGAGAGTGGGCCACTCTTCCTACCAGCTGCACTGCACGGCTCGCCGCAATACAGTTCTAAAATCTTCCGATGCAACAGATGGTACTCTAACCTGGCTCCGTCTTAGCTGCTTAATCCACCATTTCATTCCCCGGCAAGCCAACGTGACCAGGAATCCATGCACACACCACGCTAACGCCGGAAGCGTGTAAAACGTGGAGGGCATCCTGGATACACTGCACAATAGGTGGTAGTTGTTTAGTTGCCGTAGGCTTTGAAGTGCACTGAGAGAGTCACCCAATGAAAAACTTGATTCAAAATGAAGATTAGGTACATACGAAATAGCGCTTATTTTGAGACTGTATGGCATATTTTCTCAAGACATTTCTACTAGCTCATACAAAATTTGACTAGAAAACTTTACGATATCCTTTAGTGTAACAAAAGTGACTTTAGCGACTTTAATCAAAATGACATATAATAAAATAATGCTATAAAGACACATGAATACCTTGAATATTCATAAATAGCCAGTAATACTGCATTCTTCTTCTTGAAATTTATGTATCTGTGAATCAGAAAACAGGCAAATGCATAGTTTCAAAAAATGCAGGGCTCGTTTGAAATGTGTAGTATATAGAATTATTTTGATGTACTGATTATATAAATTACACATTAGTACTGCCACTTTTTATTTAGATTGACCGCTGAACTGTAACGGACACAATTACTTTGTTTTGCACAGGGCATGCTTCTATTAAATGCATCTCAATGTGAGGAGAATGCTTCTTAAATTGCAGATTATGCTAGAAAGAAACTGAAACATACCAGCACATTTTATGTTCATGTGAGGCTTTAAATTATAGGAGATATATTGCTTTTGGGGAAATGATTTTAGAATTAGAATTTGAAAGCATACATGTTATAAGATTGTGTGTAAAAATACAGGTAGCACAATAAAACTCAAGCTGAAGTGCATCCAGAACACTTCATCGGAAGAAGCAGCTGTTGAATCTAATCATGATTCCAACAAAATAGTTAATTTTACATAACATGGTTTACTAAAAGGAAAGTAAATCTTACAGTGCTCTTTATAACTAATAGATTTTAGTTCTTTACAAACACCCACTTGCATTGTTTTGCTTTAATATATGTGCTAAATATTTTCATTTATTACAGCAGTAATTTTTAAATAAATATTAATCCTTTATAATTTCTCTCGATTTCTAAAAGGTTACAGACCATTGCTGTAGTGGCTTAAAACGACATGGGGAGATCCTTTAAAGCAGCTTTTCTAAAATAATTGTATGGTTTTAGGGCAGAGATTGCAAACATATGATACGCGTGACACTTAGATACAATTTACGTGGCACGCCACAAAAACTCATTATATTATCGTTGTGGTCATGAATATGTTATTATTTAAATTAGTGCAGGTCATGTACTTTTATCTTCTCTAGGGTATTTTGTACACGTTATTCCTCATGGTGTGCTGCAGAAGAGTAGAGGAAAACACAATGCATGGTAGCTGTTGAACACGCCTTCAAAGGGGAGTGACATATCTTCTGCAAATACAGTTTGATGTCGTAAAACACAAACTGCGCAACTATAGTTGCCAATTCTTAAGAACTGTATTAAATAATGGGTACAAGATGATAGAAAGGGAAAGAAAAAGCAAAAAAATAAAAGGAACCTTACTTTATACTGCATACTTTTTTATATGTAATAATTAATTTACGTTCCACATCACATGAGGTTATATGAGAGCATATGTGAAGTAATCTAGGGAAAATTCCGGCTCAAATCTTCAAACTTTGCTTCAAGCCCACCTGTACGAAGTTTGCTACTTGCTAAAGAAACCTTTGAAACACAAGTGGGCAGTGCTGTTGGCGACTTCTATACAGACACAATGTTGGTTTATGCTGACTGCACTATAATGATCCCCAAAATATGACGTTATCATAATAAATAGGACTATAGCTCTGTAAAAGTGAGAAATATGACTTTAAGGAACCAAAAAAGTGCATAATTTTCATCGGAAGACCGTAAATATGTTTTTACTTACATGAAACTCAAATTAAAGGCTTCATTAAAAATATGACATGTCATAAGAATCCACCCCTTACTTATAACTAAATTGCTTTTCCGTAACATGTAACTCCCCTCGCTAATGATCTGGCAGCGAAACTTGGACGCGTATGGCAAGGAGACGGATGACTTCAGCTTTATAGTATACCACAGGAGAAAAAGTCTCCGGGGGATGAGACGCAGGAGGGGGGTTTGGAAAAGGTTCCTACACCCTCTCTCGACAGGTTTATGACACCCCATGTCAGTTCAGTTACAGACAATTCAAAAGCATTCGGACGGCTCCTACTTTTGTGAATGAATTTTCTCGGTTTTAATGCACAGAGTAAATAGGGCGCATGTGTTTTAAACGGTTCTGCTCCTTGTGTAGCATGCGTTCTCTGTCACACTCATTTGCTGTCCTTGTCCCACTGTGTAAGGGGGCGCATTCCTTTCAGGGAGCTTATTTGCGTTGCTGGACAGTACTGTGTTCTAGAGTACTCTTGTATATCATACAATTAATTAGATTAATAAGTTATTTCTCTGGATGAACGAAATATTATAAACAAAATAATTAAACCGTTAAAATTACCTGATTTATTTTAAAATAATTTAGCGAGTCGAATGTTGCGTCCCTTTCATATCGGTTTTGATTGCCGCTCGCTGCCTTTTCATTATGCGTTGATTTTAGCATAACTAAATTATGTACGCCATTATATTTAGCTTCCAGTTTATAACATTTTAGCTCTGCTTTGGGAAGAAGTTACAAAAGGTTCGAATTGGTACGTCTGTTGAGAAGGCTGTGGTTTAATCGCCGATCGTGTCCAATGTCTGAAAGTGACATTCCAACCGTGTGACGCATTTCCTCCCTCCTCAAGGGCAAAGAGGATGTCGCTCTTACCACTATTGTTTCAGAGGTTAACCCGATAGTCGATCATGGTTCTGTAGATTTTGTATGTGACGAACCGAAATACCACTGAGGACTTTTAAATAAAATATATGATGATGAGGATCTATGATACCTGAGGCATTTCTGCATCATAGACAATGTTGCACCGAGATTATGCCAATCTATGCTTATTGGCCCATTGTTTAGTAATTTTATACCAAGTTATATCTTTAGTGTAACGTTATTCTTTATTTTACAACATAGTTTGTGTTTTATTTCCAATGTGCGTTTTTATTGAGTGATTTTTTACAGTTATATTCAGGTATACTTATTTTATATTGATATTTTATCTAAGAATATCTTTTCAAACATCAGAAATGTCACTTTTCAATAATATACCTGGAATTACAGTATTGATGAAGGGCAAAATTTGTACAGAGAGCTAACAAAAAAGGTAATTAACAGCCGGGCCATACAGGTAATTGGGAAAAGTCATCACACGGAGTACGCTAAATAAATGACCAAAGAGTACAGGTTAGAAGAAACAAGTGACTGGAGCGAGGTAATATTGGAAAGAGGCAGGGAAACAAATGCGTAAATGATTTTATATTTATGAGACACCAAAACACAATAGCCAAAGAGAAATGACGTTATATAGTACACCGGGAAAATTAAGGGCCTATCTGGCAAACTACAATAACAGGGAACTCATTCAATTCAGCCGGTTCTTGTAGACGAACGTTTGGCTTTGATACTTCCCTGGTTGTAGGACTGCGGGTTTAAATTCGGCTGCGGGCACAGGTGTATCAAAATAACGAGAAAATAAACGGAAAAAGAAAATGTTTCTGATTTTCAAGAGGTCTCTTTCACGTCGGACTGTGACCCTGGGAAGCATGTGAATTCTGATGTATATTTAACTCAGATCTTGAGAAAGTGGCAAGCATTTAACGACAAATTATAGCAGAGTGGTTTGGCCAAGTATGATACGTTGGCTGGCAGCTTCATTTTTATTGTTTGTTTAACTAAAATAAATCCAGTATTACAAACACTCAACTGATATAAGTAGTGCAAATTTTGGACGTTCTCTTGCCTTTTTGAGAATGTAGTTATGTGAATGTAGTTATGCTGTAACGTGACTCTGTAATTTGGGGAAGTGAAAGATTGTGAACTTAATGCTCATTTGGGTGTATCTTCTTCTTTATTATTACCCGATAGCAGCAATTAGACAAATACAACAATTTAGGACAGAAAGAAAAACTTCAAGCTAGAATTCCGCACTTCAGTATTATACCGCTACAGGAAGTAAATTGAGCATTATTTAGTGATCGAAGCGTAGGGTAGATAGTGTCCACCATACACAAGAACAATACAGAGCAATGTGTAACGCAATCTTTTTTGCTGTCTGTATGATATTTATGCTGCGTTCCCGGTATAATAAGGATGCTAGCTTCATATAAAATACACAGTGTTGCCACATGTAACTCACCCATGCATAATACCTAACACTGCAGCTACTGAAACGAGCATTAGATTTCGCAACATGGGGGCTCATGTGCGCTCTCATGCACTCATTTCGTAGTAAACAGATCCACTACCAGAGCAAACAGTTCAAACGTCTCTCCCTCTTCATACCCCGCTTGCCTTCTTGTAGTGGGAAGACAGTACATAGTAACCGCTTCAGACGTTTCTGAGTGCTCTCACAGGCAATTCAAAACACGACTGTTGACTTTAAATACCCAGCCCATGCACACGTTGGTATCCAACATTGACAGAAATACCTTGGTTAGAGATTATTATATTTATGAATAGGCACCAGTTGATACTGTGTCTTTGTGGGCTCGTGAAATGAAAAGTCCAATTACACAAACTCAACAATGTTCTTTATTTCCACCGACTTACAGTTGAACACTTGCCAATTACACAAAATTACGTAATGCACACAATTACGATTCACCAGTTCGTCCGTTACCGTTCAGATGCACGTACACAATTACGTAAAGTCTTCCGTTGCACAGTCTTCTCGTTCATTAACACGGCGCTCCTTCGCTAACACGTCAAACACTGACTAACTGTCTGACTCGCTGCAGCCCTTTTTATAGGCATCTCGCCGTCTTCTCGGCTTCTCTAGTTTCCAGGCGAAGATTCCAGATGATAGGAGAAGGGGAGAGAAACGTCCAGGGACGAGTGACATTCCCTTAATCACCCCCCAGTTAGTGACAGAGAGTAATGGGAGGCGTGGCTCGGCTGCCTCTGGTTTCCTCACAGCTGTTGCCGTCATACCTTCCGCTAATTGGGTGACACTGCTCCCTCCTCAAAGCTGGTCGTCCCGAACAGCACCATCGTAGCGGGCTAGTCGATCCAGGTGTACCACCAACATCTTTCCTCGGGGAACCTTCTGGATGCGGTAGACCACGTCGTTAATCCTCTTCACCACCCGGTACGGTCCTTGCCATGGCTGCTGGAGCTTCGGGCAACGTCCCTTGGTCCGGGTAGGACGGTACAACCAGACCAGGTCACCTTGCTGGAACCCTTGGCTGTTGGCTTGCCTATCATATCTGATCTTCATGCGGTCGCTCGCCTTCTGGATGTTCTGGCGAGCCATCTCGTGCATGTCGTGGAGATAGTCCACTAAGTTCTACACATACTCGGTCGCTGGCTGTTTCGCTTCCGGAGGGCTTCCAAAAGCCAAGTCACAAGGGAGGCGTAACTCTCGGCCGAACATTAAGCTGGCTGGCGTCATCTCAGTTGTGTCGTGTGTAGACGAGCGGTAGGCCAGCAAGAACAGTGGCACCTTGACGTCCCAATCTCGCTGATGGCTGGCCACGACCTTCCTCAGGTGTTCCTCTAAGGTTTTGATGTATCTTTCGACCATGCCATCCGACTGGGGATGTAGAGGCGTCGTGCGGGTCTTGTTCACCCCAAGCCTTTGTAGTGCCTCCTTCATTAGGTTGGACTCAAAGTTGGTACCCTGGTCACTGTGTAGCTCTAACGGCACCCCAAATCGACAGAACACTTGCTCCACGAGGCAGTCTGTGATTGTCTTTGCCTCTTGGTTTGGGATGGCATACACCTCCGGCCACTTGGTGAAGTAGTCCACGACCACCATTAGGTACTTGTTGCCCCGGTCGAAAACTGGGAACGGTCCAGCAATGTCAACGGCGATCCGTTCGAATGGCGCTCCGACGTTGTACTGCTGCATGCGACCCCGGCTCCTAGTCTGGGGGCCACGACTCGCCGCGCACACGTGACACTGACGGCACCATCTCTCAGCATCTGCTCGGAGTCTCAGCCAGTAGTAGCGCTGCCGTAGTTTGTCAATCGTTCGGGTCGCTCCCAGGTGTCCTCCCGAAGTACCGGCGTGCACTTCCTCCAGGACTTCCGGGACCTTACTCCGGGGAAGTACCAACTGCTCTCTCTGCGTCTTCCCATCGGGTGATTCCCATACCAGGAACAGCACGCCCTCTCTGGTCCTCAACGAGTCCCATTGGGCCCAGTACGACTTGTAGGTGGCGCTCCTAGGTGCGATGTCCTCCCAGGTTGGTCTCATCCCTGCCTCCACTTCCCTCAAGAGTGGCCCCAAGTCTGCGTCCGCCAGCTGCTCCCTCCTCAGGCCTGCGCTATCCCAGCCTTCAGCAGGCACTGCCACAACTACTCGGACTGCTGCGGCACGCTCCTTCGCTTCCAATCTTGTGCACTGGCCGCACTCTTCTGGACAGGGTCTTCGGGACATGGCGTCTGCGTTACCGTGGCTCTTCCCTCTACGATGTTCCGAGGTGAAGTCGTACTCCTGCAGCCTCTGGACCCAACGTGCTGTCTGGCCTTCCAGGTACTTAAAACTCAATAGCCAGGTTAGGGCGGAATGGTCAGTCCTCAGGTGGAATGGCTGACCGTACAGATACTTGTGAAAGTGCTCCAATGTCTTTACTACCGCCAGTAACTCCCGTCGGGTGACGCAGTAGTTCTTCTCTGCCTTGGATAGCGTCTTGCTGTAATAGGCTATCACCCGCTCATGGCCGTCCTGGATCTGCGATAGGACACCTCCAATGCAATGGTCGCTGGCGTCGGTGTCCACAATGAAGGCGCCACCCGGTCGTGGGAAACCCAAAATTGGAGCACTGCACAGGGTCTCCTTTAGGTGCTGGAAAGCGTTTTCGGCGTCCTCTGTCCACACATAAGGCCGGTGTTCCTCCGTCAGGCGGGTGAGGAGTTTTGCGATGTTGGAGAACCCCTTTATGAAGCGGCGGTAATAACTGCACAGCCCCAGGAAACTACGCAACTCTTTCTTATCCCTTGGGCGAGGCTAATCTCTCACAGCCTGTGTCTTCTCCGGGTCTGTGGCCACTCCGGTTGCTGAGACTATGTGGCCTAAGTACTTCACTTCCTTGCGGAAGAGCTGGAATTTCTTCGCGTTCAGCTTCAAGTTGGTCGCCTGCAGTCTCTGTAGCACCTTACTCAGATTCTCTAGGTGATCATCAAAAGTCTTTCCGACGATAATGATGTCGTCCAGGTATAGCAGGCAGGCGTCGTAAGTCAGCCCTCTCATCACTGACTCCATGAGGCGTTGAAACTGGTGCGTTGCAGAGGCCAAAGGGCATAACCGTGAACTGCCAGAGCCCTTGGCCTGTCGAGAATGCGGTCTTCTCCTTGTCTCTCGGGTCTAGAGCTACCTGCCAGTAGCCCGACTTCAGGTCCAGGGTCGAGAACCACTGTGCACCAGCTAGCGTGTCCAGGGTGTCGTCAATCCGGGGTAAGGGAAAACAGTCCTTCCGGGTGACAGCGTTCAACTTTCTGTAGTCTACGCAGAAGCGCAGCTCGCCGTTCTTCTTTGTCACCAAGACTACAGGGGAACACCAAGGGCTGTCAGACTCTTCAATCACTACCCTGAATCTCATGTCCTCCAGCATGTCTCGTACCGCCCCTTGCTTCGCCAGCGGAACGCGTCTATGTGGTTGCCGAATAGGCCGGGCGTCCCCGGTGTCGATGCGGTGAAGCACTTTGTCCGTGCGGCCGTAGTCACTATCACCTTGGCTGAAGACGCGCTGATACCGTCTTAGCAGTTGTCGAACCTTCTCCAGCTGTTCTGTGGTCAGGTGGTCGGCCGCCCTCTCCACCAAGCCTTCTAGCCGGGGCCCCAGGTGTTGCTTCGGCGCCGGCTCCTGTGTCTCGTCGATAGCTGTTACGCTCACCACGGGCTCGCACGTTCCCAACTCCGTCCCGGCCTGGACGTCGTGATCGGCGTCCGTAGGATTTAGCAGTCTCACGGGCACCTCCTCTCGGCACGGCAGCAATGCCCTGGCTACACACAGTCCGTGTACAGGCGTCTTCTGGTCCAGCATCATGTTCCTGGTCCTCTGGCCCTCCAGTCGCGCCGTCACCACCACCTCGCTCCTCGCGGGGACAACCACGTCTTCGTCCAAGACGACCCTGCAAATTCCAAGGCGCTCTTCGGGTTGACGGAGTATAACCTCTACTCCGTTAAGCCGCAGGACCTTCATGCCGACGTCGACCGTCGCCTCATGGCTCCTGAGGGCATCCAGTCCCAGAATCACCTCCTCAGCCACCTTCGCGACGAACACCCACAGACGCACGGCACTCCGTCCCAAGTTCAGCTCCAGCAGGGCCTCCTTCTCCACAGGCAAGGTGTCGCCCGATGCCGTGACAAGCTGGTATGGTCGGCTCGGCTTCCTTGTCGGCAAACCCTTCGCCACGTCAGGTCTGATGATGGTCACGGCCGCCCCGGTGTCCACCAGCACGCGGCACGGCTTTCCTCTTACCCAACCGTCCGCGATGAGGCTGTCATCCATACGCCGGCTGACGGCGCGCAGTGTCACTCGAGGGGATGGTGGTGATGGCGCCGACGTGCCCCTCTCCACGACGGCCCTTACTCGTTTTCCGGCTGCTCTTCCTGGTGTGGGCAGTCTCTCTGCAGGTGTCCGGGCTGTCCACACCCCCAACACAGGCCACTAGGTGTTCGCCGGCGTCCCTCAGCTGGTCTTCTGTCTCCGGCGTAGCGGGCACTCCTCGTTCTCGACGTCGGGATAGATGTCACTTTGACCGCCTCCATCCTTAATGCCGCTGTCAGCGCCTCGTGGATGGTTTTATATTCGCCGAGCATTAGGCGCTGACGAATCTCCGTGTCCCGTACCCCGTCGACAAAATTGTAGGCGGCTCCCCGGGATACGAACTCCAGTGGCAGGTCAACCAAGGCCTTGCTAGCCAGCTGCTCGATCACTATGGCGAACTCCTGCAGCGTCTCCCCCGGCTGCTGTGACCTTGCCTTTAGCTGGCTGCGGTATGCTGCGGCTAAGCGGTGGTTCCCGAAGCGATCCTCCAGGGCCTCCCAGATGTCCTTGGGCGCCGCCGTTGTCTGTACCGCGTTTAGGACTTCCGCGGCCCGTCCCTGGAGGCTGGCTATTAACTGTGTGGCCTCCTCCTCCAGTGACCATCCGTTGTGCCTGGCCACTGTGTCGAACTGGCGGCGGAAGACCTCAAACGTTGACGCGCCGTCATACTTGGGAGGTTTGACGCGTGCAGATTTTGGGTCGCGTCCCGGCGCGTCGGCCTTCAAATCCTTCAGCTTCCTGCCGACGACGTCCTCCACGATGGCGTTCAGGGACTTCACGCTGCTGTCGGCTTTCCCTTCCAGGTCGTTAACTCGGCTCGCCAGGTCATCGACGAGCTCGTCCACTTGGCCCATCCGCTTGCCCAGCTCCGTCACGTCATCCCTCACGCCGGCCAACTGTTCTTCAAGTTTGGCGGCGAGAGCCTCGTTCGCCACCTTCATTTCCGTGGTCAGTTCGGCCATCTTTGAGGTCATTGTCGTGGCCAAGTTGTTGTTAGCCGTTTCCGTCTTCGCGGTTAATTCGGCCTTCATTTCTTCCATCTTCCCGGTGATGTTGTCGTTGGCCGTCTTCATTTGTTTCAACTCTGCGGTGATGTTGTCGTTGGCCGTCTTCATTTGTTTCAACTCGGCGGTGAGGTTGTTATTTGTAGTCTCCAGCTTCGCGGCCAGGCTGTTATTTGCCGCTTCCGTTTTTGTTGTTAACTCGTTCATCTTCGCCAAAAGCATTTCCAATGCCGATTCCATGGCCGTAATATTCGGTGATTATCGTCTCGCTTCCTGACACCAGTGTGACTTTGTTGGCTCGTGAAATGAAAAGTCCAATTACACAAACTCAACAATGTTCTTTATTTCCACCGACTTACAGTTGAACACTTGCCAATTACACAAAATTACGTAATGCACACAATTACGATTCACCAGTTCGTCCGTTACCGTTCAGATGCACGTACACAATTACGTAAAGTCTTCCGTTGCACAGTCTTCTCGTTCATTAACACGGCGCTCCTTCGCTAGCACGTCAAACACTGACTAACTGTCTGACTCGCTGCAGCCCTTTTTATAGGCATCTCGCCGTCTTCTCGGCTTCTCTAGTTTCCAGGCGAAGATTCCAGATGATAGGAGAAGGGGAGAGAAACGTCCAGGGACGAGTGACATTCCCTTAATCACCCCCCAGTTAGTGACAGAGACTAATGGGTGGCGTGGCTCGGCTGCCTCTGGTTTCCTCACAGCTTTTGCCGTCATACCTTCCGCTAATTGGGTGACAATACTTAAAGAGACACATAGCTGAAAGCTCCAAATTCTATGAGCACATGTATGAAACATGTTTTTTTTTTTTTTTTTTTTTTTTTTTTTGAAGATTTATACTGTAAATCACACATTAGCGTGCGTATACGTTTTCATTGTAGTATCTCCAGTAGTTATGAAGTTATTTGATATGATATGTTTGATATTTATTAGTACAATTTCCATTACATTTTCACTGCAATGAGTCTGATATCTAAGCATCACTATTATACCTCCTGTACAAATACATGAAATTGCTGAGCTAAGATTTAGTCGCTGGCTCAGGTCTCCTGGCCATAAGGCTTTGGTTTTCCTAAGCAGCTTGGTGTCATCTCTTCTTGACCTTCGCTTCTTTTACCCTAATCCACTTTTCTCTTAACCTATGTAAAAACTCTCCTATACATCTACTTTTCTTTACACCCGCCCCAATTAACATGCGTAACGCCATCACTTCTTTGCTCACACTGCCCCATTTCTTATCCCACATTTTTCTCCTGCGATTTGTTAACTCCTTACATTCTATCAGGTAATGAACAGTGCTCTCTTCATCTCCAAAAAAATTCACATATGTCTACCTCATTGCTTCTCAACCCTTTTAGATATATTATTCCTATTCTCATCCATGCTATGCCTTCTCTTCCAGTTTTGCCACATTGATCTATATATTTTCCCTACCCTATTTTGTCTTTATTTCCTTATAACATTTCAAAGATTTCTTTTCTTGTATACTTTCCTATATATCCTGCTTATCTATGTCTTGTACTCTGGTTCTCACTTCACCGCTATAATTTGTCTCCTCTGCTCTCCATAAATCTCCCATGCCTATCTTCAATATCATTCTTTCCAGTTTCGATCACCAACTATTTGTGTTCTTAATGCTTTTCTGTTGCTTCATGCACAGATTCAATAATTCCCCTTTCTGCCCTATAATTCACTTATACCAGCTCTGTTGGTGCCGATTTTGGCAGCCCTAGTAGTTCTTTGCAAAACAGCCCATATATCTGGTCTAATTGTGTACTTATCTGTGATGTGTCCCATACCTCCACTGCGTACATTGTTCTGGCTTCAACGACCGCTTCATACATTCTTTCTAACCATCTGACAGCTCCAGTTTATGTTTACATATTCTTACCCCTGACATTGCCGCCCTGCCATTAGCTAATGAAGTTATTAATTGATTAATGAATTATTTTAATGGTGCATATAATGAAGGAGTTGAATGTTACTAAAGTCTCGTTCGACACTAACGAATATTTAAGGAAAACATTTTGAAAACAGATTTTTTTGTTCTAGTTTTTGAGAAAAAATCATCAACTTTTGAGAAAGAATATTTGTGCAAATGTTCTGTTTATTAATATTCCTACATGGTATAAGTTCTCTCTAAACATTTTTGGGCTTATTATAGTTTGGAGTGTTTAAGAATTTTGAAGGAAGTGCAAGAAAAATTTCATCGCGTGGAAAATTCTGCACCAGTAAAACTATAAAAATGTGTGTTGTAATCACGCTCCATCTTGTACAAACTATTGTTGCTAATGTTCATTCTTTTACCTACTTCAAGTTAATCCACATAGGCGTTTGTGGAAATGTTCTTATTACATATTTCCTGTAGGCATAGTGGGAATAAAGTAACACAGCAGGCTTAAGTTACAAATTAAAATTTCTATCTCTTTGTGTGACTTTGAGGAAAAACGAAATCCAACTTCACATTAAAGAAAAACAAACATTTGAAAATGTAAATCAAAACAAGCAATATATCGGAAATTGTTAATAAATATATGCACAAGATATAAGTTTTGTTCCTCACCAAGATATAGATTTGTTGTATGAGATATTAACTGTTTCTTGTAGTTTTCGAGTTATGATGTGAGGATTTGCAGACGATTGTATCATTTATAATAAAATTCGGAATACAGTGTATGAAACCGCTCTTCAGGATGATTTAAATGAAATCTGTAATTGGGCTGCGGCTAACAAAATGTCAATTATTGCCAAGAAAAGTAAGTCCATTGTTTTTAGTAGAACTAAGGGCAAAATTATTGTTAACTAGCACATGGGAGGGGTGCAAATTCCACAGGTGGATAGCTGCAAATACTTGGGAGTGTACCTGGCAAGTAATGCTGGATGGGACGAACAAGTAAATTCCACATCTAGGAATGCGTGGAAGGCATTACATTTCGTAATGAGAATATTGGAAAAGGGGAGCGCTAGGTCCAGGGAAATTGCCTACAAGGCCTTAGTGCGGCCGGTTATGGAATATGGAGTAGCATGCTGGGACCCGTATAGAGCTAACCAAATCGATCCATTAGAAAAAATACAGAAGACGGCAATAAAATTCATAAAAAGAAGCAAGTATTTTGGGCCTATAAAAGTAGATGAGACTAAATGGGAGGAATTAAGAATTAGGCGTAAAAAACATAGGTTGGTAGCATTATTCAAAGCTAATGCTGGTGTAAAGGCATGGGTGGACGTTAGTGTAAGGTTAGATAATCCGGATTATTATGGACGAAACGATCATAGGCATAAAATTAAGGGTAGAAGATACAGAACCGACGTAGGAAAATTTCCTTTTGTTAATAGAACCATTGAAGAATGGAATGCATTGCCTGTAGCAGTCTTTCAGGGCTGTCCCCTGTCGCTGAAGAAATTTAGAAAAAAATCTAGATGGTTTATAGTTTAACTTTTAAATTATAATGGTATATAATATGTAAATAGAGAAGTAATTAGATATGTTTTAAGTGACTAAAGTAAAATAAATCATGTTTGTATTGTTTATTGTGTTATTGTTGTAAATCTAGTATTTGTAATTTGATCTGTATTCTTGACTCTGCCACCGGGTAGTACCCAATTGCAGTGAAATAAATACATACACATACATACATTTCCCATAACATTTAAGATATACAATTTACTGGTAATAAAATGTCTTAAACATGGTATTTTAATAAAAAGAAAAAGAATTCATTTTTTTTTAGATATTATACATTTTCCAAGTAAAGGGTAGTTGGTGGTGAAGATATTTCGTCAAAAATCTTCCTATCGCATCTTCCAGGGGCACTGTACTTATCTACCAAGTTTGGTAATCAGCGGAACTTTTGTTTTTGAGTTACGCTATTCCCAGACAAGTGCACGCACGCTCTACTTATACACGTTTTCGTAAATACTACTTTTTCGTATTTGGGGAGCCTCAAGACGTACAGAATTTTTGGATGTAATGCAATATCTCCATTTTCATGTATTTTCCGGCTAAAATAGAACCTTCATTGGCCAAGTGTAAGCTACACATACATTTCTTTGGTTTTAATATAAGCTGCTGGAACTTCATTTTCTGAGAAAACTAAAAGCAAGCAGTGACTTTACTTGGAAATTGCTGATATAAGGAAAAGGTGGAGGAAAAAATAGCTTTCAAAATGAAAGCACGGATGAGAAACTGTAGGGCTTCCAACAATATTACATTTCATTCAGATGTGGATCACCGCTGACATTCACATTACCGCTTCTGAGAAATATCTGTGAGTTGTGTTAAATCCATGTTGTCGTAAGATTTTCGTCTTCTTTGACAAGATAAGATATAAAAGGAAATATGACATGTTGGAGGCAGTTTTCAATATCCGTTCACCGTTATTTACTTCACATCCAGCTTCTTCTTTCACTGTCACTAACCCGAGCGTTTCATGAAGAGCTCGTATCTCTATTATTTGACTTATTTTTACGTTTCAACTTCAGTTCAATTATACATCTATGCTAAAAGAATCTTTTATAAACGCTTCGCACCTTGTGAACTATAGTGTAGAATTTTGGCTGCACACGTTGGTGTCCACAAAAACACGTGATTGCAATTCTCTGTTATTGACTAGAAGTCTAAGTGCGTGGAGTCTGTTTCTCATTTAAAATATAGTTCCTAGTGCAATATTTTATTAATCCGTACCTCGAGAGGACCTATTTTATGAACTAAATTTCTCCAGGAAGCAACCCCGCTTCATTCATGTTCCCGAGCCATATACAGAATGTTACAAAAAGGTACGGCCAAACTTTCAGGAAACATTCCTCACACACAAGAAAGAAAATATCTTATGCGGACGTGTCCGGAAACGCTTAATTTCCATGTTAGGGCTCATTTTATTACTTCTCTTCAAATTACATTAATCATGGAATGGAAACACACGACAACAGAACGTACCAGCGTGACTTCAAACACTTTATTACAGGAAATGTTCAAAATGTCCTCCGTTAGCGAGGTTACATGCATCCATCCTCCGTCGCATGGAATCCCTGATGCGCTGATGCAGCCCTGGAGAATGGCGTATTGTATCACAGCCGTCCACAGTACGAGCACGAAGAGTCTCTACATTTGGTACCTGGGTTGTGTAGACAAGAGCTTTCAAATGCCGCCATAAATGAAAGTCAAGAGGGTTGAGGTCAGGAGAGCGTGGAGGCCATGGAATTGGTCCGCTTCTACCAATCTATTGGTCACCGAATCTGTTGTTGAGAAGCGTACGAACACTTCGACTGAAATGTGCAGGAGCTCCATCGTGCATGAACTACAGTGGGTATTTTGACATTTGTCTGCACGAATGATTTCAATTTACATTTTAAGAGAAATACTAAAATGAGCTCTAACATGGAAATTTAGCGTTTCCGGTCACATGTCCACATAACATATTTTCTTTCTTTGTGTGTGAGGAATGTTTCCTGAAAGTTTGGCCGTACCTTTTTGTAACATCCTGTATTTTCGGATATCGAACGCGGTCTAGTTACTGGAACATCCGCTTTCAATATCGACTAGATATGATGGAAGTTTATCTGATAATCTTCATCACATTTTTGCTGTTCGTTTCCGTTATATTGACCAGTAGGGCAATATTTTGTCTACTTGGAATTTAACAAAGAAGCTATTTGCCAGTGTTGCCAATATTCTGAAGATGGTTTATAAAGCCAGAGATTTTTTTTTCTACTTTTATTATCTCGCTGCAGAGGAAGATGATTTAAAACCTTTTATAGGATATATAAAACAATCTCAGACCATTCATATCGTCGATATCACTTCTTTCTTTCTCTTTCTTTGTCTTTGCTTTACACAGCTTTTCGGGACGATAAGGAGTACTAAGACGTAATGTATTATCCCTCTGTCCCAACAGTGATGTAATCCGATACTTGTTTTTTATGTCTCTTTATTTAAAGGCAAATTATACATTAAATCACAAAACACATATCAGCGCTCTATTCTTTATGCCTGATGCAATAAAAATTTGAAACTCAAAATAGCTCATTTTTCCTATGAGCTTCTAGTTGAAGTGTGATTTCTCTACGACTACGAAAATAATACATATATCCCAAAAAATAGATGTAGTTTCTTACACCAAATAGAGCAAGTGTTTATAATTAACAATTATGTGACCCCCTCACCATATATTTTATATACGAGGGCTGTTCAATAAAGAATGATCCTAATTTTTTTACGATCATAATTTTTCGCACTAAAACTTAATCTTATTATATTCTGTTAGCTTAATGTGAAACAAACATGCCATAGTAGTTCCATTGTCGATACTCCTGATTCCCGCCTGTGAGAACCAGGCAAGTTCAGACATGTTCAGTATCGCCTACCACTGCAATGGAGGTAACACGCGAGGAACAATATGCGGCTTTGAAATTCTGCGTTCGTCTCAACAGATGTTCAGTTGAGGCCTATACAGTGTTAGAGGAGGCCTATGGAGAATCCGTTCTTCCCTACAGCACACCTAGAAGGTGTTTTAACATGTTTAAAGAGGGGAGACAGTCAATTTCAAAGGAGGGTGGACCTGGTGCTCCAGTTACTTCTCTTACGGAAGAAAACATCAACACTGCTGCTGCCATTGTGAGAGAGGATCGACGAATTACCTTAAAATCACTTTCTGAAATGCTGAACATTTCATTGGGTGCCACCCACACGTTGGTGACAGAAACATTACACATGAGACGTGTTTGTGCGCGATGGGTTCCCCAAGACTGTTGATTCCCGAACAAAACGACATTCGCATGCAGGTCTGCATGCAGTTAAAGTTTATGTTAGAGGAACATCCAGAGTTTCTTTCAAACGTAATCACTGCTGATGAAACTTGGATACATCATTTTGATCCTGAGAGCAAACAGCAAAGCTGTTTCATCACCAACCCCCAAAATAACAAAAGTGGTTGCTTCTGCTGGGAAAGTTATGGTCATCTATTCTTTGATATTCTTGGATGACTTATCAGCATGTTGTACCTGCACACACATCAGTAACTGGACAATACTACAGGGATGTCCTGAAAACATTGCAAGTTAATATCAGGTACAAGAAACCACATTTCCGTGAAGCAGGTGGATGCTGCACCACGATAATGCGCGGCCGCATATTGCCAATGTTGTTGCTGAATATCTTGCAGAACTCAACGTGAAGTGCATCCCTCACCCTACTTTAGTCCAGATTTAGCCCCACGTGACTTTTTTCTATTCCCTAACTTGAAGAAACGCCTTTGTGGTAGGCATTATTCATCATCAGAAGCAGTGGTGAAGGCTGCGGAGGCGATTTTGAAAGATCTCTCAAAAAATGGTTTCCAGCACGTCTTTGAAGACTGGCAGAAACGCTGGGACAACTGCATCGCATTCAGGGGAGACTATTTTGAGAAGGAGTATCAAAATTTTGAGGATCAGTAAAGGTACGTTGTCAAGAAAATATTGTGATCATTCTTTATTGAACAGCCCTCGTGTATACTGCGTGTGTATAAGATTGGTTTATGGGACCAAATATTTAATGTGCTATTTCTAGAAGAAACACAAAAAAGAACTCAAATTTTGTGTACGTAGAATTTGAATGTGCCACCTCCTGAATACATCTGAACTATTCTAATTGGCTATTTAAAACTCTCTATTGTTATTGATGGCAGAGGCGTAGACCCAGAACTCCTTTTGGAAGGAGCTACACGAGTTTAATGTACTATTCATCTTTCCAATTAACAAACCATTTATTAAATTAACACGTCTTTAAGCTAATATTTAAGAAGTTTGACGCAGAGAGAAAAAATAATGAAATGGCAAAGAAGGCTGCACACCTCAGGCAGAGAGGCCCCAAATACGCTTGGAAGTCCATAACATTTGAGGCTGGAGTTGCCTAGAGAAGGCGATGAACGATCCATGGACAATACAGCCCTCTAGGGTACACCAGAAATACTCTTTCCTCTTTTTTTAAAAGAAATTACGTCCTTCAATGGTATGTCACATTGAACGATGAATGAAATGTGTGAAATGATGCTCAAATGAGCCCACGGTCCACAGAGTTTAGAGTTAGGATTAGGATTACTACGAAGGGGATTTGCCACTGCGACCAGTCTTGATCTATTGTAACTATACTATCAAGTGGGACATTCCGGGAGGAAAGATGAGGCGAGAGTGGACAGCCGTCCCAAGGAGCCACGACACTGCAGATGGCAGGGTCCCAACATTTTACTTAGATGGAAATGTCCCCCAGTAGGCCAGGACTACGGACATTCCACCATATTGTGGTTTAGAAGCAGTCCCAGCAGCAGGTTCGGAGACAGGCAACCGATTTACCGGAGGAGAAATGGCTCACTCAGAGCATAGCACCCTGTCACGCAACGCCGAGACACCCTCCATCACTTCTACCCTGAAAGAGACTACCAGATGAGAGATGATATGAAATCATAATGGAGATGAAAAGGAAATCCCGCTGGGTCAGCTTAGAGTTATCCGACGTTCGTCTTTCAGGATAAGGGCAAATCCTGGAAAGAAAGAAAGAAAGAAAGAAAGAAAAAAGAAAGAAAGGAAGGGAGGAAGAAAGGGAGGAAGGGGGAGAGGGAGGTAGGGGGAGAGAGAAAACGTATCCAGGTATCTCACTGTAACCAAGATTCGAACTCGGGACCTCTTGAACTCGAGGTAGACATGCTAGTATCTACGCTACTGAGGCGGATACTTCTTTTTTTTTGAGTAAATATCGGCGGTATTCGTCTGACAGCGCCATAGGACACGAAACATTTAGAACTACACCTGAAGACGATAACGAAACGGAATGGAAAAGAAATCATGGTAAAAGAAGCTCTCCAGCATTAGACCCCATCTGAAAACCACCTGAAAACCAAGACCTGAGTGGATCGTCGACGGAAATCGAATACATGACCTGAGGAGTGCTAAAGTTACAGATTATAGAGGAGCTACTTCCTCCTGTGAACTAATTACCGCCTATCTGGATTTTAAGTTGAATAGAAATAAAAATATTGGTTTCGACTTTAGGAAAGCAATGTGACATTAGTACCTTAAGTATGACAGTTATATTTTTTCTTTAATTAATTAGGAAGGGGAAGAATGCCTCTCAACCCATCCATGGGTCCAATGGTGGACTGTCAGTTGTTTTACTTATGCTATCTTGCAGAATACTAAAGTCTGCCTAAGTTATTAAGGTTCCATAATTTTAGAAGGTTTTGTAGTAGGTGAAAAATAGAAAATATACAAAATGCGAGCATTAAACATCTGCGATATCTCTGTGTAAAGAGGCAAAGAATAGCGCGTGTGCATTAAGACGTCATAAGCCTTGAACTGGCAGAGGGTTAGAACGCACACTTCTTAGTCACGCTAACAGATGGCGGGGAGGTTCCATTTCTTGCCCCGTGGGATTCTTTCCCTACTCGTTTCAATGAGGGGCCAAATGAACTGAGGCAAAGTGCCTGTTTGAATAGAGAATATCAGCGAGCAGAATTTCCTTAATGAACCCCATTACTAGGGTCTGCTGTAAATTTCTTCTGCGTATTTTCGAGAAATGTCGACAATATACATCGTTTCAAACCGCATAGAGCGCAGGATGGCAACTTTGTACTGTTTATCACTTAAAATGATATAGCTCCTGTGAAATTTTGCATAAATTAATATGCAGGTAACTTTGTAGGAATTTGGCTTAGAATAACTAAAATGTTTTCTAAATGAAGGCCTTTTTTCTATCAAACATAATATGCTAGTATCAGGCAAATTACTTCTTGGGATGTTTATTTCTAAATGGTTTCCATTCTGGCTTTGCATATATTTTGTACCTTGTGTGGAAGACGTATATATTTGTTTTGTGATATTTTGTTTGCAGGATGGGCATGTACTTATTCTAAATCTTTTCGCTGATCAATCAATTAATTTAATTCTCGTTTGACAATATACAACAGACGACTCAAATATATGGATATGTAAAATAAAGTTAATTATATATTACTTAATCCAACTTTTACAATATTCATTATTAAAATTTAATAGAAATGCCATGAAATAAATTTCAACAACAGATGTATTAATAGTGGCAAGAATAAGTCAAGATGGCAATTATTTGCTAACATTTTATTTGTTAATGCACTTACTGCTAGAGGTAGTTCATCAAATGGTTTAATTAAATATAAAGGTAACGTTTTATTAAGTCTTTTGCGAGATTTCAATTATTTAGCTATTTTAGATAGTATAATTGTGAACATCGGATATTATGTCATAACACACATTGATTGTTTTATAAATTTTGATATACTATTTTCTAGGTACAAAGTTATAACTCTCAAAATATTATATCTTTTAAACTAAAGTTTACAATTATTTCTGGGAGATCTTGGCCATAATAATTGTAATAGCTTCCTTATGCAAAATTACTAGTCCAAATAGATAAGAACCGCAAAGTTACGATCTCAAATACAGTGAAAATATTCATAATATTAGATACGCTCATATTTAAGGTATTAAGGTATCTAAACTGCCCAACAACAATATAACACTGGACTACTCTCTACACACAAAGTTAATATACGATTCCTTAACTGTCTATCAGTAAAAATATCTAAGGAATTTACTTCAGTACAATGCTGGGGCAGAGCACCATAATTAAGAGAAAGCTATGGAATCGTTAAATAAATAGATATTTCTTTGACACAATTTTCTATACTCACGCCTCTCCTGGCCTGGCATTTAATTTACTGTAAACAGTCTTTTGTTCAGTAACGCGAATTTTGATAGTATTTTGTCTTTGTGTATTGTTGTGTTACATCCAGTATTTCTTCGTCTTCTTCTTCTTCTTCTTCTTCTTCTTCTTGTTCTTCTTCTTCTTCACTTCGTGGCATAGGCAATCAAGTGCCTGTTCCGCCTTCGAAGTCCTCCAGTCATCGTTTCCTGGGTCTGCCCACCGATCTCCTACTTTTAGGATGATACTGTAATATTTGCTTTGTAAGTCTATTATCTGGCATTCTTTCAGCATGTTCCTTCCATTTTTGTTTGAGATCTTTTAACCTATCATTCATACTAAAAATGTCCAGCTCTTCTCTTATATTTTCATTTCTTATTAAGTTCCTCTTCGTGCATCCTTTCACACTTCTCAAGAATTTCATTTCTGAAGCCTGTATTTTACTCTGTTGCTTTTTAGTTAACGTCCAAGTCTCACTTCCGTATGTCAGTATAGGTAACAGCCATAACTTTTGTAGAACTTTAATATTGTTTCTTTACGTATTTTGTGTTCTAAATGTTCTATTTATTGTTCCACACACTCTTATAAATTTGCATATTTTATTGTAGACATCATATTCCTTGTCATAACTAAACATCAGTTCCCAAGTAGTTAAAATGGCTTACCTGTTCAACGCAACGATTATTTATAACTATTTTTGTTCTAATTGGCTCTTTCCCAATGAATGCCTTACCTTTGATTTTATAAAAGAAAATTTTTTGTTGGGTATTTCTTTGTGGTTATAACATTTTATAAATATCCTGATGATGGGAGAGATACCACTACGGCGCCGGGGCGGGTTTTCTCCGGGATCTCCGGTTCCTCCACCATCTCATTACACCGGTGCTCCATGTTCATCTCATGTATCATCAGTGTCATCGTCTGCGGTGCGTATGTAGTAAAAGCGGGCGTTAAAACACTACATATTTCATTTCATTGGCTGCCTGAGAAGAAAGTGAGCGAAATAGCTATTCGTTGGAAACAACTGCAATGATATATTTCTTCTTCTTCTTCTTCTTCTTTCTTCTTCTTCCTTCTTCTTCTTCTTCTTCTTCTTCTTCTTCTTCTTCTTCTTCTTCTTCTTCTTCTTTCTTCTTCTTCTTCTCTTCTTCTTCTTCTTCCTTCTTCTTCTTCTTCTTCTTCTTCTTCTTCTTCTTCTTCTTCTTCTCTTCTTCTTCTTCTTCTCTTCTTCTTCTTCTTCTTCTTCTTCTTCTTCTTCTTCTTTCTTCTTCTTCTTCTTCTTCTTCTTCTTCTTCTTCTTCTTCTTCTTCTTCTTCTTCTTCTTCTTCTTCTTCTTCTTCTTCTTCTTCTTCTTCTTCTTCTTCTTCTTCTTCTTCTTCTTCTTCTTCTTCTTCTTCTTCTTCTTCTTCTTCTTCTTCTTCTTCTTCTTCTTCTTCTCTTCTTCTTCTTCTTCTTCTTCTTCTTCTTCTTCTTCTTCTTCTTCTTCTTCTTCTTCTTCTTTTGCTTCTTCTTCTTCTTCTTCTTCTTCTTCTTCTTCTTCTTCTTCTTCTTCTTCTTCTTCTTCTTCTTCTTCTTCTTCTTCTTCTTCTTCTTCTTCTTCTTCTTCTTCTTCTTCTTCTTCTTCTCTTCTTCTTCTTCTTCTTCTTCTTCTTCTTCTCTTCTTCTTATTATTATTATTATTATTATTATTATTATTATTATTATTATTATTATTATTATTATTATTATTATTATTATTATTATTATTGCTGTGTACTGTATATTTTTCTTATGGTACAAAAAATATAAAATACAGCACTTTTGATAATAATTTGTCCACTATTATCTGTTTCAAATGGGAAGGTGTTGTCCTCGAACGCTACTAGGTGAGCAACCAATCGGAGTCCTGCGGTGTTGTCGTATTGTGGTGTGTGACGAACGTCAAAGTAATCAATCTTTAATAAATATTATTCGCGCTAAGACAAAAATTCAAATTTTGCCAAAACTGATCCATGTGGAAGGAGAGAGTAATATGTTTAACATAACCGTAAAAACCTCATATGTTTAGCTCAAATAGTTTTCCTAATACAAATAAATAAACTAGATACCATTATATTATAACAATCCATTGCGACGTAAGCACTGTAATAAATATCATTATTGGTTGGAATATATACGTGAACGTATATTTGAAATTACTCAGAACTGAAACGTAAACATTTGACATGACGTTTAAAGAAATATGTACTTTCAATAAGCCAAGGTGTTTGTTAAATTCGATGAGAGAAAACGATACACTTCCTGCTAGTCTGGCAGAACGTGTCTGGTTACATATCTTTGTTTATGAATGGTTCGTAATCTCTATTTACTCTAGAGAGTTCAAAAGAGTACTATTCAATTACTCTCCCATTTTTAATAAAATTATTAGAGGAGATAGATAAAGATAAATTATTTTCTATATTTTCATCAGCTGGATCAAGATAAAGATAAATTATTTTCTATATTTTCATCAGCTGGATCAATGAGACACGATCCACACCCCCCTTACTACTAATCCAATAGAGTTAATGTGGGCTTAAATTATGTTGCCAACAGAAATAATATTTTTAAACTCACTGACGTTGAACGACTTATTCACGAAGAAATTGACAAGGAACACAACAAGACTGGGAAAACTGCGTGAGACATCAGATAAATTACAGTAAGACGACTTTTGGAAAGAAATAGCATGTAACGAGATTTCTGAACCTATCATCATAAATTTGCAGTACTCAGACGTTGAAGACAATGACAATGACGAATTATCTCTTAACGTAAGTAACATTCTCAGCCATACGGATGCACCATTGGTATTTTCGTTGGATTAAAAAAGTAAACAATTCATAAAGTATAATTAATTTTAAACTAAATATTTAAACCATTTGTGATTTGAACAACTGAATTATTATAAAACTTTGGAAAATTCAGTTTGCGTTCCCTTACGTCTAGCGCCAAGAACACTCGCAAGTGTGCGAGAGAGAGGGAGGTATAAAAAGATTGGGGATAACGAGATGGCAACGCTGAATATGCTGACGCATCTGATTCACTACAGGCAAGAACTCTTCCCATTTGAAACACATAATAGTTTGTGCAGGCTTTGTATTATAATGATGTTAGATTAAAGTAACTTACAAACAACCCCAAACATATGAACATAATATTGTCGGTATATAATGTTTCTTCACTCAGTATCGGTTATTTTTGTATATCTTCTACGAACTATTCTTACAAAGGTTTATATATACCTCTACTTCATGTTAATGCGGATGAGCATTTCCAAAAGTAGTTTCATAACACGTTTCGTTTGTAGGAGATGCAGAAAACTGACTAGATAGTCAGATGTTCAAAGGTGGGTTTCTTTATGCTTGCTTTGATTTTCTCTACTCACTCAATGATATAGCAAGAAAAATAGAATGGATAGGCCACATTAAACATAACAAAAGAATTTAACAATGTAAACCAATAAAGGAAGGATGGAATTAGCAGGAAAAAAAGAACATTATTCAGGATAAATTACATATTGTAAAGAGATTTGCATGTTTCTTATTTTGTTTTCCTATGATTTAGAAATTTGTACCAAATTTCTTCTGAATGAAGACACTTCAAGGAGCAAAATTGAAAATTCGAATTTTACTTTAATTTAAATGCGTTACACAATGGCATTTTAATTCAAATTGTTATAACGATTTTCGAGAAAAGAAGAAATAGTTACAATTTTATTATACAAAGTTAATTTATAGAAAATATCCTAGGTTATAAATAGCTCAGTCGGTGGAGCACCTGCCTGCCGTGATAAGGGTCCCGGGTTCGATTCCCGGTGGTGGGGGTGGGGATTTTTCTCCAACCAAGATAATTCGTCATCTTCCCCAGAATCTGTAAGTATGAATGAGAGTGTGAATGAGTGCATGATCTAATGATTAAAACCCAACGAATACGAGCTAACACCTTCGATATGTTCCAAAGGAGAATGGCCGATGATAAGACCATTGGAGCTAAAGGCGGGGTATAAATGTATAAACCAAATGTATGGAAAAAAAACCTCATGGAAAGTTTTCGTGTGACACATTTTTAGCGTTTGTCAACTTTTTTTCTCTGTGCTTATTTTCTCGCAACTTTCCATACGTTATTATCGCGACGGGACTATTAGGAGATATCTCGTGGAATGTGTGGCGAACATTTTAGCCTTCTAGGTCAGATGCTTGTATTATACTATCTTGCTTCATCACATATCCACACAGTACTTAGTGATTGTATATCTGCTTCTGTGACCGGCAGATGGTAACTTCGTCAAGAGGCCTTAGTGCTGGGCAACTAGCACACAAATATGACGGACAACTTCGATTAACGTTTCCAGATCTTAGTCTAAGCAACGAACATCTTCTTATGCAGGTGGCAGGCAGATGGCAGAGGTGCCTTCTCGTATAACTACTTTCAGAGAGTATCAACTTACATGTTAACTATTATTTTGTTCCATTTATATCACGCCTTGAATTGCAATGGTCATATCGGCGGCTCTTTTCCTTTGGAACGTATCTCCTATTGATGTTAACTCGTAGGCGTTGGGTTGCTCTTACCTTTGATTTTCGCACTCTCATTCATACTTCCAGGTTCTGGGGAGGATGGGGAATCATCTTGGTTGTAGAAAAATCCCCTCTCCAGCCGGGAATCGAACCCGTGACCCCTCGCACAGCAGGCAGGTGCTCTACCGGGGCCAGCCTATGTTTACTATTGTGTTAGACTTAAAGTGGACGTAAGATGGGTTTTGACAATAAGTGATTCAAACCGGTATTTACCTTGGCGACTACGAAATAACGCCAGTCAGGTTGATTGGGCCAAGGGCTGTGAATCCGGATGTGGACCAAATGCGGACCAGACTGAATCATTTTAAACCATTTCAGTTTTTTGTTTTTGAATAAAGTTGCTGACAAATACAAGAACTTGGAAGGTGTACTCCACCTGTCCAAAGTTTGACCTACAGACGACTGTGTGAAATAACAATTTAATTTCCCAAATACAAGATTTTTTTTCTAGCTTTTGGGGTGTAGTTTAGGGGGTTTCAGAAACCTGTTTTCTCCAATGAAATTCCGGTAACGAATGCTTGGATTGAATGCAGAGCTTTCTCTATCTCCCAGGTATGGGTAGAGAAATAAATAAAACGAACTAACACGAAGTGTTAAAATTAATGATCCTTGGACGACTTCATTACTGGTGCATTTCCTTGACTGATAAAAAATCCAGGCTGAGCTTGAGTAGTCTTCGATTATGGACCAAACATCTGAAAGAGGATATTGTGTGTTTAGAGATGGGAGAACGTGGACCTAATGCGCTTATAAAGTTCTCCAGGACAAAGCTCTTAAGCCCTGGATGATCAAATCACGTCTAGTTCGCAAGTATTAATGGCCCCACCGCCCCTCACCATAATGTGTGGAGGAATGACCTTCGGATCAATACGTGCAACCAAGTCACAGCCTTTACACGCAGGGGAAGGCTTTGTAGTGCGTGGCCTTGTGCCTCCTCCGGCATATTTTACACGTAACCCTGACACCTGCAACAGAATATCCTTCTGCTTTAGTTAAATTGCCTACATATCGATCCTGCGCCTTCTCCACTGGCAGAAGTGACAATCCATGCAACCTATAAGGCCTCCTCAGGGATATCGGCACACAAGGCCGTGTGTAGGACAAGCTATTTAGTGCCATAGCTGGGATTTGAACCACGATTGCTCTAACTGGCAACGTTAAATTCTGCAGCGTTAAATTTCAGAAAATTCAGGTTGCATATTTAATTTTTCTTTAACGTATTTTAATATGTGTTTGTTGCCTTTCACACGAAATGAAAGTTCACGAAAAATTATCCTGTAAACAATATTTTGGGATGAGGAATTTTCTTGAAAATCTTTGCGTCATCCTAGAAAAATAGAAAACTTAAGTGTCAAAGTTTTATATATTTAGCTGACATTTCATTTTTTTTAGTTATGTTGTGTGTACGAATGCAGACCGAGAGGGAGAGAGAAGGGGGAGGAGAGATACATGTGCACCGTTTCCTAAAACTCTTTTTGGAGAGGGGCTTCAGCAGCACTCAAAACACATATTTACCACTGACTGACATCGATCCTTTTTTGCGGTTGAATGCAATACTTCCCTTACTTTCTTTAGGTAGGGGGAGAAATAAATAAAAGAAAGTGGATAAAGAAAACAAGTGAATGTAACGCATCAAATTCTTTAATACTAATTTGTCTTGCATACTATTGTTAGGATTAATATGAGTAAACCGTTGCAAAGGGCACTTCTGTGACCTCAGGGTTAACTCTGTTACACTTGTATACTTGTTAGTAATTTATTGGTTAGTAATGGAGCTTTTTAGAACTGGGATTATATCAGACATTTTTTATGAATTTAAGATGTACTTTCATAATTAAGATTGATGGAAAGCTGGCAATTTAGTTGTGGTGCAAAATATTTAGGTGCACAAGTGCGCAGGTCATTGAGATTCAGGCTGATTGAAGACATCTGATGTGTTAAATTCACCTGAGTCTATCCACAAATTATTGTTACAACTTCTTCTACCTATTCCCTGTTAAAATTAGTGTTGAAGCTGTTTAATGGGACAACTGTAGACGACTACGATGTTCTAAAACGCCCACGTTGTGGCGGTCATCTTGGGTGGTTTAATGGAATGCTGGTGGATGCTGAAGTATTCCTCACCTTTGGTGACGATCTAGATAATATCTAGAAGTTTCCCCTGCAACTCTTGGTGTCGGTGGGCGCATCCGTAATTCTGGAGAGATGAGTACCTTTTCCCAGGGTCGTGGTAACGGGGCTGAGAAAGTTAGTATTACAATTGCTGAAGAATGGACAAATAATTCGTTTCGTTTTCCAACATAAAGATTTAATTCTTCAGAAACATCTTCAAATTGTGATACCAGTTTAAATAATATAAATGTTCTTTAACAAACGATAACCGGTGTATTAATTGTTACTTTCTTACACTCAAAAATATTTCTGCACAACCTCGGAGAGACACAAATGTACATCTTTCTCCTTCGACGTTCTTAAGCAGAAGAACAAAATCTTTGAAACATTTAACAACTTCCTCTCATTTGATGTTGTCATGGTTACACATTACCTACCTTACATTATATCTCTTTTAATAAAACATGAAATATCTAAAATAACTGCTTCATTGTTTACAGAAAAAACGTTTTCATTATAAATATTTCGTTGGAGGTACGAAAGCCTGAAGAATAGTCCGATCTTATCTGCTAGCTGACGTTGAACGTCAGATTCTGTTTCCATGACATTTTGAGGAACAGTTGTGTGTTTTCTGGATTTTGAACTTATGCAGCTCTATAATTTCGTAAGTCCACATATCGTGTGATGTGAAAGCGGTCTTTAAATTAATATTAATTTACAACAAAACAAAATAGTTAAATAAGGCAGGAATAGTGATTGACAATAATGGTAGAATAAATGTCCTGTTATCTACGGACGATGCCTTACTAATGGCAGAATCGGTAAGTGATCTGCAAATGTTTTGACTTATAAGTTCCAAATGGTGCCCAGTAGGCTGCAAAATATCAATAAGTAAATCAAAAGCAATGGCATTTATAGGTAAATATGGGATAAGAACTAAAATTGTTTTAGAAAATAAAATAGTGGAACAAAAACACACTTTAAAATTCAGTATGCGGTATAACCTATGAAGAAAATAAAGATACAGAAAACAAAATTAACTTAGGTCGTTTGATAGGTCTGGTAAAAAGTAAGAATACTATTTTTTCGTGAACATCTGACCTTATTTCTCAACATAGTCTCAATTGATGGCAGTTCACTTGGTCCAGAGATGTTCCAGCTTTTTCATCCCGTCGGAAAGATAGGTTCCGTCAAGGTCTGCAATGTACTCGTTGACGGCGACTATCACTTCTTCATTTCATGAAAATTTCTTACCACCAAGCCAAATTTACAAGTTTGGGAACAGGAAGAAATCACTTGGGGCTAAGTCTGGTGAATAAGGTGGATGAGGAACGAATTTAAAGCCCAGCTCATGCACTATCGCCATTGCGATTGCTGATGTGTGCAATGGTGCATTATCCTGTTGAAAGGAGCACATTTTGTGTTTCAAACTCAGTCAACTCATGTTGCAAATGATCCAACAATGAAGCATAATAGGCTCCAGTTATGGATTTACCATTTTTCAGGTAGCCTGTGAGGATTATTCCTTGAGAATCCCAAAAAAACCATCATCTCACCAACTGACAAAATGGTTCTTGCCTTTTTTTGGTGCACTTTCACCAGACGTTGTCAGTTTTGACTGCTGTTTTGACTCTGGTGTGTAATGATGGATCCAAGTTTCATCCACGGTCACAAATCGGTGCAAAGAGTCTTGCGGATAGCAATTAAACATCGCCAGACGCTCGGTAGAAGCATTCTTCCGGATGCGCTTTTGACTGACCATGAGAAATTGCGGCACCCAACTTGCACACAGCATTGTCATTGCCAATTTTTCATGCAGGATATTGTACACTCTCTCAGTTACGATGCCTAGACCCTCAGAAAGTCACCAATTGTGATTCGGTGGTCTTGCATAACCAGATCGTGAATTTTTTACTGGTGTCCTTTGTGGTGACACCAATTGGGCCACCAGAGCGCAATTCATCTTCGGTGTTTCTACGACCATGTTTAAATTCATTGATTCGTAAGAAATAGTCTTCAATGTTAGTTCAGAGTCCGCGCGAACTTTATCCAGTTCAGTTTTCACTTGTGCGGCAGTCCAGCCCTTGAAATGAAAAGTTTAATAACACCAAGAAACAAGTTTTTTTTTCATTTGCAATCGCAGCTATCACACTGACCAGTTCAGATGGCTGTCGGTAATGAACTGTATATTGTAGCACATTCAAATGTTCTGTAGAATCTACTGCATAATCAAGCTCACCACCCACAAAGTTGTAACAGTAAATTTTATCCCTTTATGGAAATTTACCAGACTTATCAAACAACGAAATTCCTGGCTATATGTGGAACCATTAAAAGAACGTTAGGTTGGAAAACAAAAAGGATTCTATAAAGCATTAGCTGTTCCTTCCTAGTTTTATGGAAGCGAAAATTGGGTAATTAAATCAAACGACAGCAGTAGAATACAAGCAGCGGAAATGTTCTTTCTGCGGACGGAATGTGAAAGGATGTACAACAGCAAATAGAATACGAAATGAGCAAATAAGAGAGAAATTAAATATACCAGGACTGTTCAATAAAGAATGATCATAATTTTTTTACGGTCATAAATTTTTGCACTAAAATTCAATCTTATTATATTCTGTTAGCTTAATGTGAAACAAACACACCGTAGTAGTTTCATTGTTGGTACTGCTGGTTCCCGCCTGTGAGAACCAGGAACGTTCAGACATGTTCAGTATCGCCTACCGATACAATGGAGGTAACATGCAGTTAAAGTTGATGCTAGAGGAAGATCCGGAGTTTATTTCAAACGTAATCACTGCTGAGGAAACTTGGCTACATCATTTTGATCCTGACAGCAAACAGCAAAGCTCATTGTGGAAATCTCCTTCATCACCAACCCTCAAAAAGGCAAAAGTGGTAGCTTCTGCTGGGAAAGTTATGGTCATCTCATTCTTTGATATTCATGGAATGGTTTATCAGTACGTTGTACCTGCACACACATCTGTAACTGGACAATACTACAGGGATATCCTGAAAACATGCCAAGTCCAGATCAGGCGCAAGAGACCACATTTCCATAAAGCAGGCTGGATGCTGCACCACGATAATGCGCGGCCACATATTGCCAATGTTGTTGCTGAATATCCTGCAAAAGTCAACGTGAAGTGCATCCCTCACCCTCCCTATAGTCCGGATTTAGCCTCATGTGCCTTTTTTCTATTCCCTAACTTCAAGAAACGCCTTCGTGGGAGGCATTATCCATCATCAGAAGCAGTGGTGAAGGCTGCGGAGGCGATTTTGAAGGATGTCTCAAAAATGGTTCCCAGCATGTTTTGAAGACTGGCAGAAACGCTGGGACAAGTGCATCGCATTCAGGAGAGACTATTTTTAGAAGCACAATCAAAATTATGAGGATGGGGAAAGGTACGTTGTCAAAAAAAAAAAAAAAAAAAAAAAAAAAATTGTGATCTTTCTTGAACAGCCCTCGTGTATAAATTAGAAGATAAAATTAAAACAAACAAAAAGAAATGCACAGAACACTTAATGAGAATACGTTACCTAGGAAAACATTTCTATATAACCCACGAGGAACACGAGATGTTGGCCGACCTCGCAGGAGATGGACTCCACTGACGACTTTACAGGAACGGCTGCATAGCCTAAACCATATAGAAGAAGAACAATAAAAAGGTTCATGTTTATGGCATTTTCTAAAATATAACATCTAATTATTTTCAAGTTAATTGTTTTAGCCAGGATTGTGGAGATAAGCTTATTGTTTCAAACCTTGGACCAGAGCTGGGACATTCACCCTGTAGCATGCGTGACCAAGCTCATCTTATCTGCACAACATAACTCTTCGCGCCGCTCTGCCCTGACTCCCGAGGACTCCCAACATGATTTCACATTAAAGGTCATGCAATAAACTTTGTGGTCTGCCAGCAGGATAACAAATCTTCATTGCAGATGTGCGATACAAACGTGGCTTTCACACCTTTTCCCGGTGAACGACATTCTTCACTGCCTGACTTCAAATTTATTGTTGGACGATAAAGGACAAAAAGACGAAAAATGCTGTACTTGATAGTCTAGACTAGTCTGATTAGCTTAAGACCTGGAATTGTTTATAATTTGAGTTTGATTTATGAGTCAGTATGTTTACACTCAAACTTCACTTACTTGTTGTTGTATAATTGAAACGTTTTCAAGATCATTCGATCTCATCCTCAGCTGTTTGGTGACTAAATGAACCTTCCTCTTCTTCTACTACTACGGAGCTCCGATCACTCTGCCATCTGGTGTTAGGGGCACTAAGTTTTAATACTTCATTTAATGCCGGGATTTCAAAATTTATAACCTTATCACGGTTTTTGTTTATGAATATTTTTTCCCAAATATGCAATTCTATGGGTGTACTTAAAGATTTTAACAGTTTAATGTTGTGGCCAATGTTGTGGTTTTCTGTCCAAAAAATGGAGTGAAACTGCAGATTTTTCTGTTTGTTTCAACTTAATGTTACTCTGGTGTTCTTTTTGCCTGGTTAACAAGTTTCTCTTAGTTTTTCCTATGTAGCTTTTTTCACAGGTTTCACAATTAATCTGATAAATTCCTGATTTCAAATTGTTGGAGATTGTATTTTTCAGTGGTTTATTTAGCAGGTTCCTCAGACTGAATTTGTTTTGGGGTGCTAGTTTTAAGTTTAGTCTTTTGAAGATTCGTTAAAATTTTCTAAAAGCCCATGGATGGTAGGTGAATTTTCTGTATTGCCAATTTGTGTTTTTAAGTGATGTGAGAGTGGTATTTTTTGATATTATCTTCAGTTTTTCTTTTCTCTTCATCATGTTCCTTATGATGGCTGGGTTGAATCCATTTAATACCGCTATGTCTTTTATGTGTTGTTGTTCTTTCGAAAATTCATCCTTACTCAGTGGGACGTTGTATAGCCGGTGAATTAGACTTCTAAAGGCAGCTAGTTGATGTGAAACTGGGTTGTATTTATTTTTATTTGTGTAATTATCTATATGTGTGTGGGCTTCCTGTATATTCCAAAATCTACACCATGACGATTTCTAGTTATCTTGAGGTCCAAAAAGGGTAGGGTGTTGTCTCTTTCTACTTCCATAGTAAATTGGATGTGGTTATCTTGCAAGTTTAGTAATTTTAAAGAATCTTCTCTAAGTTTTTCCGGAATTATAGCAAAAACATCATCAACATATCTCTGCCAAAATTTTATAAATCTGTGGGAAGGCCTTTACTATGTGTGTTTCGAAATATCTCATGTATAGGTCTGCTAAAATAGGCGAAAGTGCGCTCCCCATAGCTAATCCTTTTAATTGTCTGTAGAATTTTTGGTTAAACATGAAGTAATTATTCCTTATGCATAAATCTGTAAGATTTATAATGTCATCTATTTCTCTGGGATCTGTTGTAGTCTGGGTTAGCCATTTTTTGAGGAATGTAGGTATTTTTTCTACTGGAATGCTTGTAAAAAGTGCCTTAACGTCAAACGAAACTAGTATGTGATTTTCCGGGATGTTGTACTTCTGTAGGTGATTTATCAATTCTAAGGAGTTTTTTATTCCCAAACTTTGAAATTTGTCATATGATTTTAATTTTCTTACTAACCACTTGTTTATAATTGTCCAGTAGGGTAGGCATTCTCCGACAGTTATGTACATTTAACATGCGTAATAGGCTACACTCTGGAAAAATATTCTTTAGAGTAGCTAGTCGAATGATTCAGCTGCGTGTATAGGAATTATCTAACAGAGGCATACTAGACAACAAAGCCAACTGTATTGTTGGATTTTGAACCCAAAAGCTAAAATTTAACTATTAAGTGTTTCAAATGGGAAGGTGTTTGTCCTTGAATGCCACTAGGTGAGCAACCAATCGGAGTACTGCGGTGTTGTCGTATTGCATTCCCATTAAGTGGTGTGTGAGGAATGCCAACCTAATCAATCTGTATGAAATACTATTCGCGCTAAGACAAACATTCAGATTTTACCAAAACTGATCCAAGGTAATGTACCTAACATAACCATGAAAACCCCATATCTTTAACTCCAATAGTTTTTCTAATACAAATAAATAAAGCACTATTACCTGTAGTATAACACTTCATCGCGACGTAAGCACTGTAATGAATAAGATTATTGGTTGGCATGTATGGTGTACGTATATTTGTAATTACTCAAAATTGAAAGGTAAGTATTTGACATGATGTGATAAAAGAATTACTTTGAATAAGCCAATTCGAGCGAGAGGAAACAGCTTCCTGCTGTCCTGGCAGAACGTGTCTGATGAAGTTGATGATGATGATGATGATGATGATGATGATGTGTATAACGGTGCTCAACTAATGCGGTCATCAGCGCCCTTTAAAAAAAAAAACTAGTCACGGCAAAAGCCAGATATAAAAAAATCTAAAAACTATACAAGTGTAAATAAACCTATTAAAACTACATGTACATGGAAAAAGTAAAAAGAAATATCAATAAAAACCTACTAAAAATTTCGTTCACTAAATCCTAAAGTCTAACCTAGAAAAGAATCTAAAAACCTTCTCCACTACTGTGTTATCGTCCGCTAGCATTTCTGCAAAGCTGACCGGCAGCTGCAGACACGTCCTAAGGTGTGAGAGGGAAAAACACTCTAGCAGCACGTGTCGTACAGATAGCACTTCATTGCAAAACGGACACAGTGGAGAAGGCTCCTTTTTAAAAAGAAAACTATGAGTAAAAAAGCAGTGCCCAATGCGCAACCGAGCCAAATTCACCTCCTCGCGACGAGATGAACGACAGGAGGTAACCCAGGGAATCGGAAGTTCTTTTACAAATCTAAGTTTATTATTGCGGAGAGCGGACCACTCTTCCTGCCAGCAGGTTTGCACAGCTCTCCGTAATACGGCCCTAAAATCTTCCGATGTCACAGATGGTACGCGAACCCTGGGCTTCATGGTAGCCGTCTTGGCTACCGAATCCGCCGTTTCATTCCCCCGCAAGCCTACGTGACCAGGGATCCATGCACACACCACGCTAACGCCAGAAGCGTGTAAAACGTGGAAGGCATCCTGGAACATGTCTGGTCACATTATATATTTGTTTATAAATTATTTGTAATCTCTATTTACTATAGAGAGTTCAAAGTGGTTGGTGTGTACGTACATATACTTTTAATTATTCAGAACTGAAATTTAAACTACTGACATGACGTGATAAAGAAATTACTGTAAATAACTCAAGGTGTTAAATTCGAGAATACAGGAACACTTCATTTCCTGTTATATAGCCTGTGGAATGTGTATGCTTATGTTTATGAATGAATGCTGGATAAGAAGTGTTTCTTTACTCTGTAGAGTTCAGATTAATATTATTCAGTTGTTCTTTATGCAACAGTAGAGTAAGAGTTAAATAGTGCAATGGCTTCTTGCGGTGAATTTAGTGGCGAGTCAAAAAGGCTGGTATTGCGAAGTCAGGCTCGAAATACTATTTTTAAGGTGTACACGTTCTTCAAAAAATAAGGCAATGAGGAATATAGAAATCAGCTCAATTTCAAAAATGCTCAACGGCTTACTGCTGAAGCGTGTGGTGTAGGTGAAACAAGTGTGTCCTGCATTTGTGGAGAGGCAAGAAAATTTGATCCCAATGATGCCGAGGTGTTTGTGTCGTCCAGGAAACATGTTGGTCCTCCGAAGAGGGTTACACATTTAAGTGACTTTGACAAGGACGTTGTACGTAGAACTGTGTTCGACTTTTATGAGCAAGGTGTATTTCCAACTATACAGAAAATAACTTGCGCTCTTAGAACTAAAATTTCATACAATGGGTCAAAATCACCGACTTTCAGAATTATGAGGGGATTAGGGTTCGGGTACAGAAAGACAAATGATGGCATCTATTTTTAATGGAGAGGAGTGACATTGTTGCGGTAAGATTAAAATTCTTACGCAAAATGCATGAAATTAGACATTCTGGTGATGCGAGACCTATCTTTTACGTAGACGAGACATGGGTAAATAAAAACCGCACTCAAAAGTCAATCTGGCAAGACTTCTCAAAACAGGGTGGCCTAAAGGTACCTGTTGGAAAACTCAGTCGCTTATATAGTCATTGGAATATTCTAGCGTTCAGTAGCGCGGAGAAGGGGAACTTTCAGAAGATTCTCGTTATCTATTGATAGAGCTTCTGGTGTTAACGATAAGAGAGAACGCTACCGTGTGTGCTTATCTCTGTTATTGTATACAGCTGTTCGGTATGGACCTCCGTATACTCCTGGGCTATTGATTTTTGTGACAGTGTAGCTTCGGATGAAGATCTGGACTAAGAATGTCCTGTGGATCTCGCTCTACAGGTCCGGATAATCATTTTATATTTATTGGTAGTGTTCATTATGCTAGAATAAAAAAATATAGAAGTAGGATTATTAATTAAATATATCTATTCTTGAGGATGACACGTGATATGCTGTGAACTTTATCTAAATTTTCGTTTGAACCTCTAATCCAGCAACCCACAAGGGCGACGTCCTGTTAACTTAATTTGCAATTAGATAGGTTCCCATGTGAGCATCAGGAATTGCAAATTCTCTGGGAACCCTGTGATTCGTAATTAGATGCACTGACCAGTGCATTGCGGTCGTTACAGTGGACCACAACCACGGACGGAGTCAGATACCATCGAATTGTTGTTAGCAGTTCTACACCATGAATTCAAATGTCTGCTGCTTTCACTTGAGGACGGCGTGGGATTATCGAAACTTTGGATCGGTATGCAGACCATATTTCTATTGCAGAGTGTTGCAACTTCTGCTGCAGGAAACGATTAGAGAAACACTTAGCTTCTGCAAGCGAAACTTTCTCCAGGAAGAAGGTTATTCAGGGACAGTCTAAAACTGCAATCTATTTCTAAAATATATCACTCCTTTTTACTTAGCAATTTTAAGTTTTTAATTAATTTGCATATTAATGTTATAAGTCCGGACTAAAAGTATAATACCAATTGAAACTGTAGTGCCTCTACACCGACGCAAAAATAAGAAATCCAGAAATATTTTCATTAATTGCCAAAATACTTGCAGAATATGCATTAGTTTTACAGGAATTGGTGTTTTAGGTATACAGCTGCATATAGTTTTACAGGCAAATAGAAGACATTAATTTTGGCTATGCGTTATATGTTTAAGTCATTGCATCCCAGAAAATGTACTTAACAATTCTGGAGCTCAGTTTGAAAGGACATAAAACAGAAATAAGGCACCAGGATCATATCGCCGTCGGTGTACCAGAATAAAAAAAACATAGATGCATTGATTCTATTGAACTTATTATTTGCTCTTGCAAGTAGCAACTAAGTTCTTAATTGATGATTTTATTTAGTTTTTCTATCCTCCTTTCAGTGACTGGGTGAATTCAACGTTCAGATCTCTAAAATCAAGCCATTTCCGAAGCTCTTCTTTCTTTAGGCAATTTATCACCAATATTCTTCTCTTTCGTTAATTCAAAATAAATTACAGCATTTTCCTATGGTTTCGTGTGTTGTTTTATCAGCTGCGCTACATTCTCTAAATGTGTCTAAAATACCATCTTGAGGACTGGAAACGCCTACGATTGCACTTTCTTTACCACTGCCTAACAGATGTAGCAGATTTTATATACCTCACAGAAATTTCATGTCTATATTTCATCGGAAATACAAGTTTTTAGTCCCTTTGAGCCCAAAAGACTCATTTGTAGACAAACATCCATATGAAATGAAACTTTGGAAGCTTAAACTTTGAATATTATTCATTGAATTAGTTCTTTGCGAAACTCGAATTTCTTTTTATTTTTTAACCTATTACTTTTGGAAGTTAAGTACAAGTACCAATAACATTAATTTTATAGTATGATTGGACTGATCAAAACTACGATATAATTTCAAATACACTGGAGGACTTTTACTTATGAGCACCTTAAAAGACTGTGTTAGAAAAAAAGTATTTTTTATTCGTAGATGAAACTACGATTTTTCTGGAATTATTTATGCTAACTATAAAAATATTTTTGTGTAGTGTTCGACTTTTACTGAAATTGCCCATTTCATCATTTGACAATATAAAATGATTCATTTCGAATACCTCCAAAGACAGCCAACACAAGTTATTATTCCCCCCCCCTTATCACCTCAGACGCATTTTCAGGCATTCAGCCACTATTTTTGCCTACTTTTGTTGTTTCTTTATCTCATACTTATGCTAAAAATACACACAAATGCGGAGTGCAATGTTTCATTGCCCATAAGTATTTTCTATACTTTCCACTCCTCTCTTTGCTTTCGTAAGGGGTAATATGCCCAAGATAAACTAGAAAATGCGTAGCAAAATTAAATAAATATATAAATAAGTACATATATTAGTAATGAATACGACGTACCACTGAAATCGCAGCCCGCCTCCGTAGTAGCGTAGCTGGTAGCGTGCCTTTCTCACGTACAAGAGGTACCGAGATCGAATCTCGTTTAGGGTGAGTTACCTGGATAAGGGGTTTTCCGGGGCTTTGCCTTATCCTGAAAGACGAATGTTGGGTAACTCTGAGCGTCATCTCACTCAGTCCATTCATCGTCTGATATGACTTAACGCTGGAAGACGTAAAACTACAAAAAGAAAATCATATTCCGACGCACCTAGTTATAGGTTCCCCATCTTTGTGTACATCTTGTTGCTTCCAACACTACCTCTGTAGTCTACTACGACATTCGGTGGAACCTCGTGCCATGAAGTAGAATCAACTGGATTATCCTTCACCTCTGAATGGTATGCAACCAATGAGACTTCACTTTAAGACAGTCAGAGATGAGAGTCTGCATAGAAGTGACTTAAAATTGATGTTCTGATACGAGAGCTGTCCAATAAAGAATGATCACATTTTTTTTGACAACCTACCTTTACTCATTCTCATAATTTTGACGGTCCTTCTCAAAATAGTCTCCCCTGTATAGTCTCCCCTGAATAGTCTCCCCTTGTTCCAGCATTTCTGCCACTCTTCAAAGACATGCTGGAAACCATTTTTTGAGAGATCCTTCAAAATCACCTCCGCAGCCTTCACCATTGCTTCTGATGATGGATAATGTCTCCCACGAAGGCGTTTCTTCAAGTTAGGGAATAAAAAAAAGTCACATGGGGCTAAATCCGGAGTATAGGAAGGGTGAGGGATGCACTTCACGTATATTTTTGCAAGATATTCAGCAACAACATTGGTAATATGCAGCCGCGCATTATCGTGGTGCAGCATCCAGCTTGCTTCATGGAAATGTGGTCTTTTGCGCCTGATATGGACTTGCAATGTTTTCAGGATATCTCTGTAGTATTGTCCAGTTACTGATGTGTGTGCAGGTACAACATGCTGATAAACCATTCCATAAATATCAAAGAATGAGATGACCATAACTTTCCCAGCAGAAGCAACCACTTTTGCTTTTTTTGGGAGTCGGAGATGAAGGAGATTTCCACACTGAGCTTTGCTGTTTGCTCTCAGGATCAAAATGATGTAGCCAAGTTTCATCAGCAGTGATTACATTTGAAAGAAACTCCGGATCTTCCTCTAACATCAACGTTAACTGCATATTACGTCCATTGCAGCGGTAGGCGATACTGAACATGTCTGAAGTTGCCTGGTTCTCACAGGCGGGAACCAAGAGTACCAACAATGGAACTACTGCGGCGTGTTTGTTTCACATTAAGTTAACAGAATATAATAATATTGAACTTTAGTGCGAAAACTTATGTGCGTAAAAATTTATGATCATTCTTTATTGAACATCCCTCATATTAATTGAACTACGAACTTGATGTTAGGAGTTGCAAACGAAACCAATGAATTACACCATCACCCTTCTACAATATTAGATGTTAACTAGCACACGAAAGCCTATTTAAGCATTTGATATTACGGCTTTAAAAATAGGGAGCATTTACTAACGTTTACAGTAGATGTAATTACATATTGTCACACAGTGAAAGCTAATGTTCATACACATTGAGGATGTATTCATTGAGAGGGTGTAGCTTCGGCCCTGAATGTCAAGGGAGATTTCTACCCTCGTACAGTTAATAATGTGAAACAAGGGACTCGCTGGGAAAAACTATTTATCCTCCCCTTTTCCATTATGCACAGCAGCACTTTTGTCTGTTCACATATCAGCCTGTGTTTAGAGTACCCTTGCTTGTTCGCTCTAGCTCTGCATCTAGAATTTTCCGTTTGGGCCCCAAGGCGGTTAATCAACCCTGGCAAATCACGCTGCTCATCAGTACTGCACAGGGAAAAGCGTTCATGTTCCACCGGATTATTGTTGATATCTCGGGGCTCCTTTCTCTAGTTTGAACCCAGCCTTTTCTTTCGTTTGTTATTATTGTCATAACATATGGCTACTTAGATTTCTTGTGAGAAACCGAATTTGTTTTTACCTTATTTACAAAGATACCAATAAAGTAAATGCTTGCTATAATGGAATTGGCACAAAAATATTAATTCTAGGACTCCTAAACTGTACACTTGCTGAATATGATAACCATTTTGCACAGCATCGTCATGGTTGCCACCACTAATATAAGGCTACGGGTAAATATGTGGCGATTTGTTTCTCTCAATATTTGGTCATGGCTTCAAACGAATTGCACATGTCCCGAAAATATTGTAAGTACAACATTGGTAAGCTCATAGCTTTAGTATAAAATGAGTGAGTGTGTGGAGTTTAAGGTCCATCGACAGCTAGATCATTTGGGTTCGGCTTTAGTAGATGTTTTATATCCAGTACCATGATCGGATGGCACATTTTATTTTTACCATATCTAGTTCCGGATTATTGTCATATCGTTATTCACTTTTCTAAAAATGTATAAGTTGTCCATACACTTTTACCTCTTCCGCCCACCATGAATTTCGTCCATCGTCTCCACGGGTAATACGATAGTCGCTGGTTCCCGACGATTTTATTTTCGGGCGAAAAAGTCTTAGCATAGCTACCCGCAGAACGGAATTGGTGGTCCGTATCGTAGTTTTACGCCACATAAAAGAACCACAGGCCTGAAAAAAAGTAAATTGAAACGGTCCTTTACGCCCCGTATAGGACATAGTGACTCTAAACACCACACTAGCTGGAGATCTTCATAAAAGACGATGTGAAAGAAATTATTTAGGACGAAACCAAAAACATCTCGCATAATCAGGATATTTTAATAAATGTTATAACCACAAATGTAAGACTGCATATAAACAAAGACAAAACACTATCAAAATTTGCATCACTGAACAAAATACTGTTTTCAGTAAATTAAATGCAAGGTCAGAAGATGGCGTGAGTATAGAATATTAATTGAGTCAAAGAAACCTAACTAAACTTTATGATCAAGATGTGTAGAGTCGTGCTTCTTAAGCCAATGGATTTCCATTTTAAGGCCGGTTCCCAAGAGGAACTGAACTGAAATACAGCATCACGATTAAGCCTGCTCCTCTCGGAGGAAATGATCAAAGCCTCCTTAAATGTCCTCTCCCAGTAGCTGTTGCATTTTGCCAAGATGATTGGCTCTATGATCGTTATCAAAGCAATGCTCTTTTAATCGTGATGCTGAATTTCAGTACAGCTCCTCTTGGAAACTGGCCTTAAAAATGGAAATCCGTCGGCTTATGTAACACAGATCTATAAAGCCTGAGCATAAAGTTAAGTAGTTGCGTTTCTTTGACCCAATGAATTTTTTATACTCACGCCATCTCCTGACCTGGCATTTAGTTTACTTAAAACATTCTTTTATTTCAGTAATACGAATTTTGATAGTGTTTTGTCTTTGTTTATATTTATGCTACATCCAGTGATATATTTGTGGTTAACATTTATTAAAATATCATGATGATGGGAGAGATGTACGCCAGGAAAGCTTCAGCTCTTATTTTAATCACATAACATTTTATTTTTAAATTTATACCTACCAATATTACAAGTGTATGTGTGTAAAAGAAAGAGAGAGGCGGAGAAAGAGAGATTATCTCAAAAGCATTCATCCTTTTGGGTCTCACACACTCACACACAAATGGACAGATTCATATCCCCAAGAACGCGTTTTATCTGCTACTGTTACGAAAGTGCAGGATTACTAGATCGTGTCCAGGCATTCAGTTGTTATATTCCTTGTCTTCAGACTGTTTCTTGTTTTATAAAGGTTTGCTTTGGATTTTATCGGAATATAACGGGTACTTTCTGTTCTCTGGAGAAGACGAATAAATGAAAATTTGATAAGGCTTTCTAGGTTTTTCAATGTATGTCCAAAGTTGCACGTTTGACTACTTTTATAGTTGCTGCTTGTGGACCGTGAAATTCATCTTCTTCCCTCGTTTTCACTTTCTCAAACCGTAAAGTAGAAACTAAACTGGAGACTATAGCAACAATTGAGTGATTCCTTTTGTAGAATATTCATGATTATTTAAAGGTGAAGCATTAAGTAGACTTTGCTTCAGTCAAATACAATACAATTTATAGGTAGTAAAATTATTTACTAAATTTTGGAAGCTATGCGAAACGTAGATAACGTATTGTAGTGCACACGTTAAAATAAACTTCAGTGTGGCATAATTCCACTTCTATACTTTTGTGATGATTTACAATTTATTGGTGAAATATACAGTAATGGTTAACTTAATGTTACGGCTATTGAAGTAATGAAGATAGTAAACAGTTACCCAATAATAGTTACTAAATTTACGAAGGTAGTAGGTTATTAGTTATCTCATCTGAGTCACTGTGGTGTCATTAACTGCATGTGTCATTAGTAACTAGTTACTTCAGTTGGTTACACAGTATGAATCTACTCTGCGAGAGGTCGTGAGTAGCATTGTCGACTTAATATACCATCTGATGAGAAAAGTACGTTATAATTGAAATTAATTGTTCTTTCACACTGGCTGTGTGTGTGCTAAATTGTGGAAACGTAGAGGCAGACTGAAAAATTCAATGCCATAGCCGGGATTTGAACCACGGTTCTTCTGGTTTCCGTCCAGCCGCTCTACCACTGAGCTACTATGACCAACGTGTCGATATGACATTAGATTCTCCAACTGACTCGTATTTTCCCAGTAAACCACTTAGGAGTTCTCATAAACACATGAGACAATTAACTTAGTGGCGACTTACAACATGTAAGTACTTTAAGGCCCGGGCTCTATAGTTCGGACCACTATTAGGTTACGACTATGGCATTGAATTTTTCATTCTGACTCTACGTTTCTACGTTATAATTATCCCCTTTGTCTCATAATAAGTAACCAACTGAGAATCTTTGCATATTTTGAGACGTCAGACAATATATGTTTGTACATTAATATTTCACGTTTCTAAAAACATTCTTTCATATGATGTTTATGTTTAGAAGCACATAGCGCAGTTCTTGTGTACAAAAACTTTGTATATGTTAAGGAATATAGAAGTGCGAATGTGCTTTGTGATTATAAACTATGTAGCAATCTAAGGGTTGACGCAGGCATATAAACTTCTTAGACTATATCAAATAACAATGTAAGTCTTTATGAACATCTTTCTTATTGAAACATAGTTATATCTAATCGTTAGGGGTATCACTGATGAATATAACCATGGACGTGTGAAGCAAATTGTATGTGGCGAACAAAGAGTTCTACGTTGCGGCGCCAATTTGAAGAAATAATTTATTTGTAACTAAATTTTAATGGCGGGCAAATAAGTTGGCGAGCAATGAGGTTTCTCTCAGGGTATGCATGGATGCGTGTGAGAAGGAGATTTTAATAACACTAGAATGCCCGTCTCCAAATTATTTCTTTACTGCTTCTTCTTTTCAAACATAGAAATGAAAGTTGCCGACCAAGGGTTACCAATCTCTGTTTAGAGTTACTTACTGCAGAATGTTTATTACTCGATAAATTTATTCGTTCCTCATATATATACGAACCGACAATTATCAAACACGCCCTAATAGGCTTAACGCCTCGGACTCTTGTCTCATCGGCCGCACGCCGAAGACTGCTTCACTGACCACAGCTGCGCGCGTGTGTATCTCTAACTTTCACTCTCAGGAAACTCCTTTTCAACCAAAATCCCTTTGTGGCTGTTTTGTCGCCATTGTAAATGATCCAAAGAATTCCCGATTCATACACGTCAAGTGACAATTCCTTTAGAAACTGCTAAGGACGCTGTTTCTTACATTGCTTTTGTTACAACACTTTCCCCCAACTCAACTGGCCTTGCCCTTGTCGTAACAAAGAACCAACATTCCTTTGACATCCATCATGATTCTTTACTTCTGGCGAACCTTAATTTTGGTATCACGTGACAGCCATGAAAACAAATAACTTAATCGTTATTGTAACCTTTTATGCAATGTTGCTGTGATAGTTGTAACCGTAACACAAAAATAACTATTACATTGCTAACTTATAGTCACAAAATAAGAAACGTAAACGTAAAGTGCCCTGACTACACAGAAAATTGAAGGTAGTTACAGTGGAGTAATAAATATTACACAAATAAAAATATTTGTAACTTATAATCCACTTATCTTAAGAAGTTGATGTCTTTTCTTGTTGAAAAAAGAAGAAAGAAGTTTTAACATCAACTTCTTAAGATAAGTGGATTATAAGTTACAAATATTTTTATTTGTGTAATAAAGTGCCCTGTTTCTTAAAACAGTGCACAGAGTTGGCATATGTGCATTGCCTTTTAGATGAGAGTGTATTAAGCAAGTTGTGTTGCGGGTTGCCTAGCAGAAGGCGGAGATATCATCGCGTCACGTACGGCTGTAGATAAAATCCTACAACATGGTGTGTCTGGAGCACCATCATTAGTTGCCCTCAATCTGAAACCTGCTGAGATAGAATCACATTCTACGCAGCTAATGCATTTATGAAGACGGTCATTATACAGGTAGGCACTGTCTAAGTGCGTTTCAACGACGGTGTTATCTGCTGTTGCTTGTGGAACAGGTGCTTAGGTAAGGCGAAGACAATATGCCTACCCCTTCGAGGGCAATTACCACAAGCTGCAAATACTTTCTACAGAATGAAGATATAGTGTGCTTAACATTCTAACACATAGTCTTAGGGAATGGAATTATTTTGAAAGAAAGTATCCTTTAGCACATCTGTCTACCTCTCCCTAGCTCTTTTCCTTACTCAGCAGCGCGTATCATTACGATAGCTAATATCGGTGGGGTTGCTAGTTCAAGCCCCACAGTCACATTTAAATGTTGTTACGCTTTTTACCTAAAACTCTTTTGGAAATTTTCTATCCCAATGTTGACACGATTTAATTTAATAAAAGTTATTTACTCACGGAGTGAAGATTTAGTTGTGTAAGTTAGGCCACAACTTATACAAGGTATGTTCGTAAAATAAAGTCTCCAAGGCACTGGAGCCATGAGGAACGCTATTACGTGAGATCCGGCAACACTGGCGTGTAGCATGGTTTCACCCCTTCAAATCGTAACCACAACAAAACCGGTGCAACCATTAGTCTTGGCTGGGCAGCTGTTTGCGATGGAGCTTCCTATCACTTCCGCCGCCAAGTGCGAGTTGCGTGGAATGATCCGTTTTTTGAGTGTATGGAGTGTATGGACATCAACAACGTGCGAAAGTGGGTCAGAGAGTTCAAAGACTGACGTACAGACGTCCATGACGAACAGCGTTCTGGTTGGCCTTCGCTTTCAACCGAAACAATTGCAAAAGTGGAGCAAGAAATGTTTAAAGATCGGCGTGTGGCAGTTCGCGAGCTGTGCGAACTTATCCCTGAAGTCAGTAAGACTACGATTGACAAGATTTTGAACGAACATTTGCATTATCGCAAGGTGTGTGCGAGGTGGTTCTCCAAAATGCTCACCGAAGACCATAAACGGCGAACAAGTAAATTCCACATCTAGGAATGCATGGAAGGCATTACATTTCTTAATGAGAATATTGGAAAAGGGGAGCGCTAGGTCCAGGGAAATTGCCTACAAGGTTTTAGTGCGGCCGGTTATGGAATATGGAGTAGCATGCTGGGACCCGTATAGAGCTAACCAAATCGATCCATTAGAAAAAATACAGAAGAGGGCACTAAAATTTATAAAAAGAGGCAAGTATTTTGGGCCCATAAAAGGAGATGAGATTGAATGGGAGGAATTAAGAATTAGGCGTAAAAAACATAGGTTGGTAGCATTATTCAAAGCTAATGCTGGTGTAAAGGCATGGATGGACGTTAGCGTAAGGTTAGATAATCCGGATTATTATGGACGAAACGATCATAGGTATAAAATTAAGGGTAGAAGATTCAGAACCGACGTAGGAAAATTTTCTTTTGTTAAGAGAACCATTGAAGAATGGAATGAATTGCCTGTAGCAGTCTTTCAGGGCTGTCCCCTGTCGCTGAATAAATTTAGAAAAAATCTAGATGGTTTATAGTTTAACTTTTAAATTACAGTGGTATATAATATGTAAATAGAGGAGTAATTAGATATGTTTTAAGTGACTAAAGTTAAAATAATATCATGTTTGTATTGTTTATTGTGTTATTGTTGAAAATCTAGTATTTGTAATTTGATCTGTATTCTTAACTCTGCCACCGGGTAGTACACAATTGCAGTGAAATTAATACATACATATACATACATACATACATACATACATACATACATACATACATACATACATACATACATACATACATACATACATACATACATACATACATACATACATACATACATACATACATACATACATACATACATACATACATACATACATACATACATACATACATACATACATACATACATACATACATACATACATACATACATACATACATACATACATACATACATACATACATACATACATACATACATACATACATACATACATACATACATACATACATACATACATACATACATACATACATACATACATACATACATACATACATACATACATACATACATACATACATACATACATACATACATACACAATATGTTGAAGCGGCCCACCGATTCCTAGAGCGCTATGTTGAACAGCGAGGAATTGTTGGATTCAATTGCCACTGGCGATGAACTCTGGCAACAGCAGAAACTAAAGAATGTTCTCGTCAGTGGCAGCATTTGAATTCGCCGATGCCGCGAAAGTTCAGACATTCTCTGCCGGCAAAGTGATGGCTAGTGTGTTCTAGGACAGAAAAGGTGTATTGTTGTGCGAGTTTATGCTCACCGATACAACAATAAACGCCGCTAGCTACTGCGAGACTTTAAAACAATTGCGACGCGCCATTCAAAATCTAAGGAGGGGAATGCTGACGAAGGGAATGATTTTTCATCACGACAACGCTCGTCCCCATACTGCACATGCAACGGCTGATCTCCTGGTCCAGCTCGGATAGGACATCCTCACTCATCCCCCCCTACAGTCCAGACTTAGATCCTAGTGATTATCATCTGTTTCCTGAGTTGAAGTCACACCTAGGTGGAACACATTTCCAGACCGACGATGTTTTGAAAAACGAGGTTGAGCACTACCTGCGCAACTTGGCGGGAGAGGGCTATGACAAGGGTATACAAAAACTGCCACAGTGCATGCAAAAGTGCATCGATCGTAATGGCGATCACGTTGAAAAATAGCTGTAAGTTCCACCTTTCCATCAATGTAACATTAATTAACAATAAACATGTTTTATATATTAAATAAAATTGGAGACCTTATTTTACGGACACGTCTCGTACTTATCAATGTTTGTTTAGTATAATAATAATAATTTTTGCTCTCCAATTCTTATTGCTTTTGTACTTTATTATTTTCGGTGTATGGAGAAGTGATGTCGTAAGGTGTGGAAATATTATTTTTAATTGATCTACTTGGACGAAACTTTTGAGAGCACAATAGCTTCTGTGTCAGTGTTGACACTGTTCTCGAAGTTTATATAGATGGGCTACCACTTAAGACAATATACAATACTTTAGTGTATGGAGTATTACAGAACTCGTTAACATTTTAAAAGCAATTCTCAGTATTGAGAATTTTAAAAAAAAAGGTAAGCATAAGGCCAATACTAATAGTAATAATAGGTGTGATGATGAAGAGCCCGGATTTCTAAGCAAAATGCTTATATATGCTTATAAAGGTTTTTTTTTTTTTTTTTTGCTGAAATACGGCCATTTTTTTTCGAAATTTACGTCCTCCAACGTTGTCATATCAGATGATGAATGAATTGAGTGAAATGATGCTCAAATGAGTCCGGGGCCCATGGAGCTTAGAGTTACCTAACATTCGTCTGTCAGGATAAGGGGAAACCCCGGAAAAACTTATACAGCTATCCCTAACCGAGAATCGAACTCGGGACCTCTTGAACGTGAGGCAGACACGCTACCATCTACGCTATCGAGGCGGGCATGCATTTGCTTGCTTATTTTATGCTTTTTAATTAAAATAGCTTATTTTATCCAAATCATATTAATTTAAAAGTTAAGTTTTCACTCCTAGCCATCATCATCTCGCCGAAAGGGTCGGGAGTCGATATAAAAACGTGGATCTCCTTTTCTCTAGTGTAAGGAAAGTGTACTGTCACCGATTAGACTTAAAACGTTTCATGAAGTCCCTCCAAATTTCTTTACCTCCTCAGCCAGTTTTAACTCGATCGGGTTCTTGGTTAAGGGCTGTGTCATTCTACACAGAACATTTGAATGAAATAAAACAGTACTGTACTCCTTAGATGCATAAGATACAAGCAATATCGCCACAGCACAAGAATATTTTGCTAATATTGGCATTCAAGATAGAGTAAATCTATAACCGCTTCTTCAAAATATCTGTTATTATAACACAGTTGGGAACTCGAAGTAATATCTTGGAGCATTCACTTTTTTATATACGAAATTTCAGTAACGTTGTTTTCAGAGACTCTTAGTATTGGTAAAACTTCCTTTGAGAAACTCAATAAGGTAGCAATGAAAATTTCTGGTACAGAAAGTACAGAATTTCTAAGGGAAATTCATTCAAAAGCAACTGTGGTGCTTTTCGCATGTTCCAGTAACGTCATGCGACGTTGAGAGATCCTTTTCACAGTATAATTTTTTTAACTGAAAAACGCAGGAGCTTCCCACAAGAAAATTTCAAAAGGGTCCCGGGTTTGATTCCCGCCTGTGGGGTGGGGATTTTTCTCCGACCAGGATAATTCGTCTACTTCCCCAGAGTCTGGAAGTATGAATGAGAGTGCAAATGTGTGTGTGATCCAATGATCAAAACCCAACGAATACGAATTAACATCTTCGATATGTTCCAAAGGAGAACGGCCGCCGATATGATCATTGGACTTTAAGGTGGGGTATAAATGAACAACAGAATCTCAAGATAACTAGTGTAGTGTAACAAGCGTGAGTAAGGTAAAAATTCTCCCAAACAATACGTTTATGATTAAATTTATTATTTTATTTGCTTATTTTTGGTACTTATTTGTTTCATTTTTCGTGCGTATTTCTTGCTTATTTCATCATCTGATTGTGCTTAGAAATCTGGGGTCTAATGTTGATGGCGATGATGATTATGATGAAAAATCCTAGAACTTTATATAACCTGAATATAATTGCAGTTTCGACTTCTTCTTCTTCTTCTTCTTCTTCTTCTTCTTCTTCTTCTTCTTCTTCTTCTTCTTCTTCTTCTTCTTCTTCTTCTTCTTCTTCTTCTTCTTCTTCTTCTTCTTCTTCTTCTTCTTCTTCTTCTTCTTCTTCTTCTTCTTCTTCTTCTTCTTCTTCTTCTTCTTCTTCTTCTTCTTCTTCTTCTTCTTCTTCTTCTTCTTCTCTTCTTTCTTCTT
>CM060958.1:29604623-29861346 GCA_030765055.1 Mantis religiosa | reverse complement strand
GGCCGTTTTCTAAAACTTTTTGGAGAGGGCTTCAGCAGCATTTCCCATTGAATGCAATCGATCTTTTTTTGAGGTTAAAGGCAATACTTCCTCTACTTTCCTGAAGTAGTGAGGAAATAAATAAAGGAAAGTGGGCAAAGAAAATAATGTGAATGTAACGCATCAAATTCCTTAATACTAATTTGTCTTGCATACTATTGTTAGGATTAATACGAGTAAATCATAGCAAAGGACACTTCTGTGATCTCAGGGTTAACTCTATTACACTTTTTCTTGCTAGTAATTTAGTGGTTAGTAGTGCAGCCTTTTAGAACTGGGATTATATCAGGCATTTATTTATGAATTTAAGATCTACTTTCATTATTAAGGTTTACGGAAACCTGGTAATTGAGTAGTAGTGCAAAATGTTTAGGCGCACAACTCCGCATGTCATTGAGATTCAGGCTGATTGAAGACATCTGATGTGTTAAATTCACCTGAGTCTATCCACAAAAATATTGTTACAACTTCTTCTACCTATTTATTCCCTGCTAAAATTAGTGCTGAAGCTGTTTAATGGGAAAACTGTAGACGACTACGATGTTCTAAAAGGCCCACGTTGTGGCGATCATCTTGAGCTGGTTTAATGCTGAAGTATTTCTCACCTTTGATGACAATCTAGAAGATACCTAGAAGTTTCCCCTGCAACTCTTGGTATGGTTGGGCGCATCAGTAGTTCTGGAGCGATGAGTTTTTTTTTCCCAGGGTCGTGGTAACGGGGCTGAGAAAGTTAGTATTACAATTGCTGAAGAATGGACAAATAATTCTTTTCTTTTTCCAACATAAAGATTTATTTCTTCAGAAACATCTTCAAATTGTGAAACCGGTTTAAATAGTATAAATTTTGCTCTTTAACAAACGATGACCGGTGTATTAATTATTACTTTATTACACACTTAAATGCACACTCAAAAATATTTCTGCACAACCTCGGAAAGACACAAATGTACTATATGCGCAAGATTTCTTGAACGTTCGGGTCCCACGTCCTCATTCGGTAGGTTTCGCCTATTTCCGTAAACACAGATGACAACTTTGAAACAGGAAATGCGTTACACACTGTGACATCTAGTGGCTAATATGCTAAGCTTTCACACGTACGCCATTTTATTTTGAGCAATTTTGAGGTTAATTATTAGGTAGCCAGTTTACAACAAATCTAAAAGTGAGACTATGTTGTCAGTGTTATGGTTCTTAAAAGGGCACACACTATTTTTCGTCTACCTCCGTATAACTGTGATCTGAATGCAACTGAGCTGACGTGCGCAAAAATAAAGAATATTTACAAAGTACGCAATGTTGACGAGAGCCACAAATCTGCGGAAAATTGCTCTAGAAGCGACGGGTTGGGAAGGATACGATAAGAAGATCCAAGAGCTGGAAATACAATATTAGAGAAATGATGGTGTAATAGAAAATGCAATTGATGAACTTATAACTTATTAACACATCAGTGATGAAAGTGACGCAGTAGACTTGGAAATCAAACAATCACAAGTTTATAGCTGTCATAATATTTGTTTAATACTTTTATGTGTTTTATAACAGGAAATATATAAGCATACAGCATATCGGATGGAGTTCAATTGTTTGTTGACACATCTCATACCTTCGGCACATATCTTCGTATATCTTACCGCAATTTGGCTGAATTGTGTTTTTCTAGGTTGATCACACTGCAGAAACAAAAGCGTGTTAGCTCTCTCTTCTTCCCCTCTGCCCGCACCACACCGTAAATCCAGCGCTCAAGATATTTTGCGCATATAGTATGTCTTTCTCCTTCGACGTTCTTAAGCAGAAGAACAAATCTTTGAAACATTTAACAACTTCCTCTCATTTGATGTCATGGTTACACATTACCCACCTTGCATTATATCTCTTTTTATAAAACATGAAATATCTAAACTAAATGCTTCATTGTTTATAGAAACAACGTTTTCATTATCAATATTTCGTTGGAGGTACAAAAGCCTGAAGAATAGTCCGATCTTTTCCCGCTGGCTGACGCTGAACGTCAGATTCTGTTTCCATGACATTTTGAGGAACAGTTGTGTGTTTTCTGGATTTTGAACTTATGCAGCTCTATAATTACGTAAGTCCACATAACGTGTAATATGAAAGCGGTCCTTAAGTTAATATTAATTTACAACAAAACAAAATAGTTAAATAAGGCAGGAATAGTGATTGACAATAATGGTAGAATAAATGTCCTGTTATCTACGGACGATGCCTTACTAATGGCAGAATCGGTAGAGATCTGCAAATGTTTTGGCTTATGAGTTCCAAATGGTGGCCAATACTTACAACTGCAAAATATAAATAGGTAAATCAAAAGCAATGGCATTTATAGGTAAATTTGGGATTAGAACTAAAATTGTTTCGGAAAATAAAATAGTAGAACAAGAACACACTTTAAAATTTAGTATGCAATATAACCTATGAAGGAAATAAAGACAGAAAACAAAATTTACATAGGTCGTTTGATAGGTCTGGTAAAAAGTAAGCATACTATTTTTTTTTTTCGTGAACATCTGACCTTATTTCTCAACATAGTCTCCATTGATGGCAGTACACTTGGTCCAGAGATGTTCCAGCTTTTTCATCCCGTCGGAAAGATAGGTTCCGTCAAGGTCTGCAAAATACTAGCTGACGGTGACTATCATTTCTTCATTTCATGACAATTTCTTACCACCAAGCACAATTTACAAGTTTGGGAACAGGAAGAAGTCATTTTGGGCTAAGTCTGGTGAATAAGGTGGATGAGGAACCAATTGAAAGCCTAACTCATGCACTTTCTTCATTGCAATTGCTGATGTGTGCGATGGTGCATTATCCCGGTGAAAGAGAACATGTTTGTGTTTCAATCTTGGTCTCTTTCAGTCAACTCATGTTATAAATGATCCAACAATAAAGCATAATAGGCTCTAGTTATGGATCCGCCATTTTGCAAGTAGCCTGTGAGGATTATTCCTTGATAATCCCAAAAAAGTCATCACCTTACCAGCTGACAAAATGGTTCTTACCGTTTTTGGTGCACTTTCACCAGACGTTGTCAATTGTTTTGACTGCTGTTTTAACTCTGGTATGTAATGATGGATCCAAGTTTCATCTACGTCACAGACCGGCGCGATAGTCTTGCAGATTGCGATTAAACATCGCCAGACGCTCGGTAGAAGCGTTCTTCCGGATGCGCTTTTGACTGACCGTGAGAAATTGCGGCACCCAACTTGCACACAGCTTTGTCATTGCCAATTTTTCATGCTGGATATCGTGCACTCGCTCACTTAAGATGCCTACACCCTCAGAAAGTCACCAATTGTGATTCGGTGGTCTTGCATAACCAGATCGTAAATTTTTTTACTGGCGTCCTTTGTGGTGACACCAATTGGGCCACCAGAGCGCAATTCATCTTCGGTGCTTCTATGACCATGTTTAAATTCATTGATTCGAAAGAAATAGTCTTCAATTTAGTTCAGAGTCCGCGCGAACTTTATCCAATTCAGTTTTGACTTGTGCGGCAGTCCAGACCGTCAAATGAAAAGTTTAATAACACACACACACACACACACACACACACACACACACACACACACACACACACACACACACACACACACACACACACACACACACACACACACACACACACAACAAGTTTTTTCATTTGCAATCGTAGCTATCACACTGACCAGTTTAGATGACTGTCGCCAATGAACTGTATATTGTAACACATTCAAATTGTCTGTAGAATCTTCTGCATAATCAAGCTCACCACCCACAAAGTTGCAACAAATTTTTTTATCTCTTTATGGAAATTTACCAGACCTATCAAACAAGGAAATTCCTGGCTATATTTGCGACCATTAAAAGAACGTTAGGCCGGAAAACAAAAAAGATTCTATAATGCATTAGCTGTTCCTTCCTAGTTTTATGGAAGCGAAAATTGGGTAATTAAATGAAACGACAGCAGTAGAATACAAGCAGCGGAACTGTTATTTCTGCGGACGGAATGTGAAAGGATGCACAACAGCAAATAGAATACGAAATGAGCAAATAAGAGAGAAATTAAACATACAAGGGATGTTCAATAAAGAATGATCATATTTTATTACGGTCATAACTGTTCGCACTAAAATTCAGTCTTATTGTATTCTGTTAGCTTAATGTGAAACATACACGCCGTAATACTTTTATTGTTGGTACTCCTGGCTCCCGCCTGTGAGAGCCAGGCAAGTTCAGACATGTTCAGTATCGCCTACCGCTGCAATGGAGGTAACATGCAGTTAAAGTTGATGTTAGAGGAAGATCCGGAGATTCTTTCAAACGTAATCACTGCTGATGAAACTTGGCTACATCATTTTGATCCTGAGAGCAAACAGCAAAGCTCAGTGTGGAAATCTCCTTCATCACCAACCCACAAAAAGCAAAAGTGGTTGCTTCTGCTGGGAAAGCTATGGTCATTTCATTCTTTGATATTCATGGAATGTTTTATCAGTATGTTGTACCTGCACACACATCAGTAACTGGACAATACTACTGGGATGTCCTGAAAACATTGCAAGTCCATATCAGGCGCAAAAGACCATATTTCCGTGAAGCAGGCTGAATGCTGCACCACGATAATGCGCGGCCGCATATTGCCAATGTTGTTACTGAATATCTTGCAAAAATCAACGTGAAGTGCATCCCTCACCCTCTCTATAGTCCGGATTTAGCACCATGTGACTTTTTTCTATTCCCTAACTTGAAGAAACGCCTTCGTGGCATGCATTATCCATCATCAGAAGCAGTGGTGAAGGCTGCGGAGGCGATTTTGAAGGATCTCTCAAAAATGGTTTCCAGCATGTCTTTGAAGACTGGCAGAAACGCTGGGATAAGTGCATCGCATTCAGGAGAGACTATTTTGAGAAGAACCATCAAAATTATGAAGATGAGGAAAGGTACGCTGTCAAAAAAAGAAATTGTGATCATTCTTTATTGAACAGCCCTCGTATATAAATTAGAAGATAAAATTAAAAAAAAAAGAAAAAGAAATGCACAGAACACTTAATGAGGATGCGTTACCTAGGAAAACATTTCTATATAAGCCAAAAGGAACACGAGATGTTGACCGACCTCGCAAAAGATGGACTTCACTGACGACTTTACCGGAACGGCTGCATAGCCTAAACCATATAGAAGAAGAACAAAGAAGTTTCATGTTTATGACATTTTTTAAAATATAACATCTAATTATTTTCAAGTTAATTGTTTTACCCAGGATTGTGGAGATAAGCTTATTGTTTCAAACCTTGGACCAGAGCTGGGACATTCACCCTGTAGCATGCGTGACCAAGCTCATCTTATCTGCACAACATAACTCTTCGCGCCGCTCTGCCCTGACTCCCGAGGACTCCCAACATGATTTCACATTAAAGGTCATGCAATAAACTTTGCGGTCTGCCAGCAGGATAACAAATCTTCATTGCAGATGTGCGATACAAGCGTGGCTTTCACACCTTTTCTCGGTGAACGACATTCTTCACTGCCTGACTTCAAAGTTATTGTTAGACGATAAAGGACAAAACGACGAAAAATTCTGTACTTGATAGTCTAGAATAGTCTGATTAGCTTAAGACCTGGAATTGTTTAGAGCTGTCCAGTATGATAAGCATTCTCCGACAGTTATGTACATTTAACATGCGTAATACGCTACACTCTGGAAGAATATCCTTTAGATTAGCTAGTCGAATGATCCAGCTGCGTGTACAGGAATTATCTAACAGTGGCATACTAAGCAACAAAGCCAACTGTATTGTTGGATTTTCAACCCATAAGCTAAAATTTAACTATTGTTTCAAATGAGAAGGTGTTTGTCCTTGAACGCTACCAGGTGAGCAACCAATCGGAGTCCTGCGTTGTTGTCGTATTGCATTCCCGTTAAGTGATGTGTGAGGAGCGCCAACCTAATCTATCGGTACAAAACACTATTCGCGCTAAGACAAACATTCAGATATTGCCAAAACTGATCCATGTCAAAGGTAGAGAGTAGTGTATCTAACATAACCATGAAAACCCCATATTTTTAGCTCAAATAGTTTTTCTAATACAAATAAATCCAGAGGTCCAGAGGTAGTCCTGGTCGGGCGGGGCAATTTTTCTTTTTCCCCGTCCGGGTGTCTTTGCCGCAGTACCTAGCCGCTTTGCGGCTTAACCTGCGAAGTGAGTGAAGTGTGATTGCATTTTGTTCTGCTGGCGGTAGGTTTTTGTTTGTTTGAAATTAGGTGTTAACTGGTTGCCCTTGAGTGTCCTCTGAAGGCGGGTTTGTTGTTACTTTCTCCCGTTGGGGGAGGATCTGTTTTAGAGCTTTTGGCCCGTTTTGAGTACGGGTGTCCTGACGCTTGAGTCATCAGGCGTTATGTAGATTGAATACTTTTGGGGTTTCCCTTGGGTTAACCAAGGGGCCCCAAGACGTCTCTGGGGAGTTTGTATGATGGCAAGCGTCTTTGCTCCCTCTGGTCATACCTGCCCAGTGAGTTCACCAAAGGGTTGCCATGGGTTTGAATTTTGTCGTGCATTGAACGAGCCCTCTCTCGAATGACGTCGACAATGTACGGGATGTTCGAATGTTCATGAAGGATGTGGGCGGGAAATCTCCAGTCAGTATCGTAGATGACCCGTAGCGCCCTGTTCTGCAGCGTCTGGAGTCTGACGAAAGTGCACTGTTACCTGTATTATAACAATAAATCGCGACGTAAGCACTGCAATGAATAAGATTATTGGTTGTCGTGTATGGTGTACGTATATTTCTAATTACTCTTAACTGAAACGTAAGTGTTTGACATGATGTGATAAAAGAATAAGCCAATTCGAGCGAGAGGAAACAGCTTCCTGCTGTCCTGGCAGAACGTGTATGATGATGATGATGATGATGATGATGATGATGATGATGATGATGTGTATAAGGGCGCTCAACTACGGTGGTCATCAGCGCCCTTTAAAAAAAATCAGTCATGGCAAAAGCCAGATATAAAAAAAAAATCTAAAACCTATACAAGTGTAAATAAATCTATTAAAACTACATGTACATGGAAAAAGTAAAAAGAACTATCAATAAAAACCTACTAAAAATTTCGTTCACTAAATCCTAAAGTCTAACCTAGAAAAGAATCTAAAAACCTTCTCCACTACTGTGTTATCGTCCGCTAGCATTTCTGCAAAGCTGACCGGCAGCTGCAGACACGTCCTAAGGTGTGAGAGGGAAAAACACTCTAGCAGCACGTGTCGTACAGATAGCACTTCATTGCAAAACGGACACAGTGGAGCAGGCTCCTTTTTAAAAAGGAAAACTATGAGTAAAAAAGCAGTGCCCAATACGCAACCGAGCCAAACTCACCTCCTCGTGACGAGATGAACGACAGGAGGTAACCCAGGGAATCGGAAGTTCTTTTACAAATCTAAGTTTATTATTGCGGAGAGCGGACCACTCTTCCTGCCAGCAGGTTTGCACAGCTCTCCGCAATACGGCCCTAAAATCTTCCGATGTCACAGATGGTACGCGAACCCTGGGCTTCATGGTAGCCGTCTTGGCTACCGAATCCGCCGTTTCATTCCCCCGCAAGCCTACGTGACCAGGGATCCATGCACACACCACGCTAACGCCAGAAGCGTGTAAAACGTGGAGGGCATCCTGGAACATGTCTGGTCACATTATATATTTGTTTATAAATTATTTGTAATCTCTATTTACTATAGAGAGTTCAAAGTGGTTGGTGTGTACGTTCATATACTTTTAATTACTCAGAACTGAAATTTAAACTATTGACATGACGTGAAAAGGAAATTACTGTGAATAACTCAAGGTGTTAAATTCGAGAATAAACAAACACTTCATTTCCTGTTAGCCTGTGGAATGTTGTATGCTTATGTTTATGAATGAATGCTGGATAAGAAGTGTTTATTTACTCTGTAGAGTTCAGATCAATATTATTCAGTTGTTCTTTACACAGCAGTAGAGTAAGAGTAAAATAGTGCAATGGCTTCTTGCGGTGAATTTAGTGGCGAGTCAAAAAGGCAGGAATTGTGAAGGCAGGCTCCAAGTATTATTTTTAAGGTGTACACGTTTATTAAAAATAAGGCAATGAGGAATATAGAAATATGCTCGATTTCAAAAATGCTCAACGGCTTACTGCTGAAGCATGTGGTGTAGGTAAAACAAGTGTGTGTCCTGCATTTGTGGAGAGGCAAGAAAATTTGATCGCAGTGGTGCCGAGGTGTTTGTGTCACCCAAGAAACATGTTGGTCCTCCGAAGAGGGTTACAAATTTAAGTGACTTTACAAGGATGTTGTATGTAGAACTGTGTTCGAGTTCTATGACCAAGGTGAATTTCCAACTATACAGAAAATAACTTGCGCTCTTAGAACTAAAATTTCATACAATGGGTCAAAATCACCGACTTTCAGAATTATGAGGGGATTAGGGTTCGGGTACAGAAAGACAAATGATGGCATCTATTTTTAATGGAGAGGAGTGACATTGTTGCGGTAAGATTAAAATTCTTACGCAAAATGCATGAAATTAGACATTCTGGTGATGCGAGACCTATCTTTTACGTAGACGAGACATGGGTAAATAAAAACCGCACTCAAAAGTCAATCTGGCAAGACTTCTCAAAACAGGGTGGCCTAAAGGTACCTGTTGGAAAACTCAGTCGCTTATATAGTCATTGGAATATTCTAGCGTTCAGGAGCGCGGAGAAGGGGAACTTTCAGAAGATTCTCGTTATCTATTGATAGAGCTTCTGGTGTTAACGATAAGAGAGAACGCTACCGTGTCTGCTTATCTCTGTTATTGTATACAGCTGTTCGGTATGGACCTCCGTATACTCCTGGGCTATTGATTTTTGTGACAGTGTATTTATTTTGTAGCTTCGGATGAAGATCTGGACTAAGAATGTCCTGTGGATCTCGCTCTACAGGTCCGGATAATCATTTCATATTTATTGGTAGTGTTCATTATGCTAGAATAAAAAAATATAGAAGTAGGATTATTAATTAAATATATCTATTCTTGAGGATGACACGTGATATGCTGTGAACTTTATCTAAATTTTCGTTTGAACCTCTAATCCAGCAACCCACAAGGGCGACGTCCTGTCAACTTAATTTGCAATTAGATAGGTTCCCATGTGAGCATCAGGAATTGCAAATTCTCTGGGAACCCTGTGATTCGTAATTAGATGCAGTGACCAGTGCATTGCGGTCGTTACAGTGGACCACAACCACGGAGTCAGATACCATCGAATTGTTGTTAGCAGTTCTACACCATGAATTCAAATGTCTGCTGCTTTCACTTGAGGACGGCGTGGGATTATCGAAACTTTGGATCGGTATGCAGACCATATTTCTATTGCAGAGTGTTGCAACTTCTGCTGCAGGAAACGATTAGAGAAACACTTAGTCTCTGCAAGCGAAACTTTCTCCAGGAAGAAGGTTATTCAGGGACAGTCTAAAACTGGAATCTATTTCTAAATTATATCACTCCTTTTTGCTTAGCAATTTTAAGCTTTTAATTAATTTGCATATTAATGTTGTAAGTCCGCACTAAAAGTAGCATACCAATTGAAACTGTTGCGCCTCTACACCGATACAAAAATAAGAAATCCAGAAATAGTTTCATTAATTACCAAAATGCTTGCAGAATATGTATCATTTTACAGGAATTGTTGTTTTAGGTACACAGCTGCCTATAGTTTTACAGGAAAATAGAAGACATTCATTTACACATATAGCAGCGTTGGTAATGTCACCAAATGCTTTTCTGTTAAAGAAAGTGTCACAGTTTCAAAGTGGACATTAATATTTTATTCTGTGAAGTTTCAGATGCTCTGTTGGTGTACCACTATTATTTTGGTTATACGTTATGTGTTTAAGTCATTGCATCCCAGAAAATGTACTTAACAATACTGGAGCTCAGTTTTAAGAACATAAAACAGAAATAAGACACCAAGATCATATCGCCGCCGGTGTACCAGAAAAAAAAAAAACACACACAGATTCATTGATTCTGTTGAACTTATTATTTGCTCTTGCAAGTAGCATCAGAGTTCCTAATTGATGATTTTATTTACTTTTTCTATCCTCCTTTCAGTGACTGGGTGAATTTAACGTTCAGATCTCTAAAATCAAGCCATTTCCAAAGCTCTCCTTTCTTTAGGCAATTTATCACCAATATTCTTCTCTTTCGTTAATTCAAAATAAATTACAGCATTTTCCTATGGTTTCGTGTCTTGTTTTATCAGCTGCGTTACATTCTCTAAATGTGTCTAAAATATCATCCTGAGGACTGGAAACGCCTTAGATTACACTTTCTTTACCACTGCCTAAAAGATGCAGCAGATTTTATATACCTCACAGAAATTTCATGTCTAGATTTCATTTTTTTTTTTTTTGTGAAACTCGAATTTCGTTTTATTTTTTAACCTATTATTTTTGGAAGTTAAGTACAAGTACCAATAACATTAATTTTATAGTATGATTGGACTGATCGAAACTACGATATATTTTCAAATACACTAGGGGACTTACTTATGAGTACCTTAAGAAGACTGTGTTAGAAAAAAAAATATATTTATAGATGAAACTACGATTTTGCTGGATTTATTTATGCAATTTATAAAAATATTTGTGTAGTGTTCGACTTTTACTGCCCATTTCATCATTTCACAATAAACGAACATGTAAAATGATTCATTTCGAATACCTCCGAAGACAGCCAACACAAGTTATTATTTTCTCCCCCCCCCCTTGTCACCTCAGACGCATTTTCAGACATTCAGCCACTATTTTTGCCAACTTTTGATTGTTTCTTGATATCATACTTATGCTGAAAATACGCACAAATGCGGAGTGCAATGTTTCATTGCCCATAAGTATTTTCTATACTTTCCACTCCTCTCTTTGCTTTCGTAAGGGGTAATATGCCCAAGATAAACTAGAAAATGTGTAGGAAAATTAAATAAATATATAAATAAGTACATATATTAGTAATAAATACGGCGTACCATTGAAATCGCGGCCCGCCTCGGTAGTAGCGTAGCTGATAGCGTGCCTGTCTCACGTTCAAGAGGTACCGAGTTCGAATCTCGGTCAGGGTGAGTTACCTGGATAAGGTTTTTTCCGGGGTTTTGCCTTATCCTGAAAGACGGGTAACACTGAGCGTCATCTCACCCAGTCCATTCATCGTCCGATATGACAACTGAAATCATATTCCGACGCACCTAGTTATAGGCTTGCCATCTCTGTGTAAATCTTGTTGCTTCCAACGCTACCTCTGTGGTCTACTACGACATTCGGTGGAACCTCATCCCACAAAGTAGAATCAACTGGATTATCCTTCACCTCTGAATGGTGTGCAAACAATGCGACTTCACTTAAGACAGTCAGAGATGAGAGTATGTATAGAAGTGACTTAAAATTACACTGATTACACTGGCCAACAAAAAAAAAAAAAAAAAAAATTTTTGAATGTTTCGAGCTCTTCATGAAGGAATTCCTACTAATTTTGGTTTGAGAAAAACAAATATGACAATGAAAAATTTTTATTAGCTCTAGTTTCTATGATATACACGAGGTGGAAGTATTACATATTAACGGATTAAGAGAAAAGGATACATTTTAATTACGAACATGCTAACAGCAATGAAAGTGCATTGATTTTTGTAACTGGTAATTACATGCTAAGAGTTCTAAATTGCTGGAAAAATACTTCGCAGATAGTCGTGTCTGAAGAGAGTCATGTGTTGGTCTATTGACTTTATCGTCCTTTAGCTTGCCTCTTGTCATGGAGTTCCGCAGAATCCCTATACAAAGATCAACAGTAATCCGCAAGCATCACTTCATTCCAACGGCCCTGATATCTTTGTTCCATAACAGAAATGTCCTGATGGAATCTCTCATCACTAACAGTTCCACAACTAGGAGGGAAAAAGTCTAGGTGGGAGTGGAGAAAATGAATCTTAAGGGACATGTTGCATCCAAGGTTACCGTATTTTTGCAGGAGCACTGTCACCAAATGCTTGTAGTTGTCATCTCTTTTGTTGCCTAAAAATCCATGAACAAACACCCTTGAAGGCTTCCCAAGCTTCCTTTTCTTTCCCCTCCAAAATTTGGTCAAATGCAGGACCCTTTACAAGTTCTCTTATTTGTGGTTCGACAAAAATGCCTTCCTTAAGTTTTGCATCATTTTATTTTCAAAATTTCTTTCTGATTGTGTTTTGTTATTTGACAGGTGTGCCAACTCCCCAAAAATTCCTCCAAATTTAAAATCTTCACTCTAAAATATGAAAAGTCACTTTAACTTCAAAACAAGAGCTAATCTATCATTTTTATGGTGATTTTTGAATTCAGCAGATGGAAATACTTATAAATTCACTATTTTTAAGCCCGAAACATTTTCATTGTTGCCCAGTGTTATTAAATGAACTCGGTGTTAAGATTTCCGAACGAAACCAATGAATTACTCCGGTACCCTTCTACGATATTAGATGTTAACTAGCACACGAAAGCCTATTTAATCATTTGATATTACGGCTTTAAAAATAGGGAGCATTTACTAACGTTTACAGTAGATGTAATTACGTATTGTCACACAGTGAGGGCTAATGTTCATACACATTGGGGATGTATTCATTGAGAGGGTGGAGCTTCGGCCCTGAATGTCAAGGGAGATTTCTACCCTCGTACAGTTAATAATGTGAAACAAGGGACTCGCTGGGAAAAACTATTTATCCCCCCCTTTTCCATTATGCACAGCAGCACTTTTGTCTGTTCACATATCAGCCTGTGTTTAGAGTACCCTTGCTTGTTCGCTCTAGCTCTGCATCTAGAATTTTCCGTTTGGGCCCCAAGGCGGTTAATCAACCCTGGCAAATCACGCTGCTCATCAGTACTGCACAAGGAAGAGCGTTCATGTTCCACCGGATTATTGTTGATATCTCGGGGCTCCTTTCTCTAGTTTGAACCCAGCCTTTTCTTTCGTTTGTTATTATTGTCATAACATATGGCTACTTAGATTTCTTGTGAGAAACCGAATTTGTTTTTACCTTATTTACAAAGATACCAATAAAGTAAATGCTTGCTATAATGTAATTATCATAAAAATAAGAATTCTGGGACTTATTATCTGTGAACTTGCTGAATATGATAAACAATTTGCACAGCATCGTCATGGTTGCCACCAATAATGCAAGGCTACAGGCAAACATGTGGCGATTTTTTCCTCTCAATATTTGGTCATAGCTTCAAACGAATTGCATATATCCCAAACATATTTTAAGTACAACATTGGTAATCTCATACCATATCTAATTTCCTACTATTGTCATAATGTTATTCACCTTTATAAAAATTTATAAGTTATCTATACACTTTTACCTTTTCCGCCCACCATGAATTTCGTCCTTCGTCTCTACGGGTTATACGATAGTCCCTGGTTCCCGACGATTTTATTTTCGGGCGTAAAAAGTCTTAGCATTGCTACCCCCAGAACGGAAGTGGTGGTCCGTATCGTAGATTTACGCCACATAAAAGAACCACAGGCCTGAAAAAGAGTGAATTGAAACGGTCCTTTACGCCCCGTATAGGACATAGTGACTCTAAGCACCACACTAGCTAGAGATCCTCATAAAAGACGATGTGAAATAAATGATTTAGGACGAAACCAAAAACATCTCGCATCATCAGGATATTTAAATAAATGTTATAACCACAAATGTAACACTGCATATAAACAAAGACAAAACACTATCAAAATTCGTAATTCTGAACAAAAGACTGTTTTCAGTAAATTAAATGCCAGGTCAGAAGATGGCGTGAGTATAGAATATTAATTGAGTCAAAGAAACCTAACTAAACTTTATGATCAAGATGTGTAAAGTCGTGCTTCTTAAACCAATAGATTTCCATTTTAAGGCCGGTTTCCAAGAGGAACTCAACTGAAATACAGCATCACGATTAAGCGTGCTTCTCTCGGAAGAAGTAACCAAAGCCTCCATAAATCTCCTCTTCCAGTAGCTGTTGCGTTTTGCCAAGACGATTGGCTTTATGATCGTTATCAAAGCAATGCTCTTTTAGTTGTGATGCTGAATTTCAGTACATCTCCTCTTGGAAACTGGCCTTAAAAATGGAAATCCGTCGGCTTATGTAACACAGATCTATAAAGCCTGAACATAAAGTTAAGTAGTTGCGTTTCTTTGACCCAATTACTTTTTTATACTCACGCCATCTCCTGACCTGGCATTTAGTTTACTGAAAACATTCTTTTGTTCAGTAATACGAATTTTGATAGTGTTTTGTCTTTGTTTATATTTATGTTACATCCAGTGATATATTTGTGGTTAACATTTATTAAAATATCCTGATGATGGGAGAGAAGTACGCTCCCGAAACGTCGATTTCTAATCGTCTTTTCACCTGATTTGTTTCCCGAGAAGAACTCCAACATATTCGTCGCCAGGAAAGCTTCAGCTCTTATTTTAATCACATAACATTTTATTTTTAAATTTATACCTACCAATATTACAAGTGTATGTGTGTAAAAGAAAGAGAGAGGCGGAGAAAGAGAGATTATCTCAAAAGCATTCATCCTTTTGGGTCTCACACACTCACACACACACATGGACAGATTCACATCCCCAAGAACGCGTTTTATCTGCTACTGTTACGAAAGTGCAGGATTACTGGATCGTGTCCAGGCATTCAATTGTTATATTCCTTGTCTTCAGACTGTTTCTTGTTTTATAAAGTGTTGCTTTGGATTTTATCGGAATATAACGGGTACTTTCTGTTTCCTGGAAAAGACGAATAAATGAAAATTGATAAGGCTTTCTAGGTTTTTCAATGTCTATCCAAAGTTGCACATTTGACTACTTTTATAGTTGCTGCTTGTGGACCGTGAAATTCATCTTCTTCCCTCATTTTCACTTTTTCAAACCGTAAAGTAGAAACTAAACTGGAGACTATAGCAACAATTGAGTGATTCCTTTTGTAGAATATTCATGATTATTTAAAGGTGAAGCATTAAGTAGACTTTGCTTCAGTCAAATACAACACAATTTATAGGTAGTAAAATTATTTACTAAATTTTGGAAGCTATGCGAAACGTAGATAACGTATTGTACTGCACACGTTATAAAAAGTGTGGCATAATTCCACTACTTTACTTTTGAGATGATTTTCAATTTACTGGTGAAATATACAGTAATGGTTAACTTAATGTTACGGCTATTGAAGTAATGAAGATAGTAAACAGTTACCCAATAATAGTTACTAAATTTACGAAGGTAGTAGGTTATTAGTTATCTCATCTGAGTCACTGTGGTGTCATTAACTGCATGTGTCATTAGTAACTAGTTACTTCAGTTGGTTACACAGTATGAATCTTCTCTGCGAGAGGTCGTGAGTAGCATTGTCGACTTAATATACCATCTGATGAGAAAAGTACGTTATAATTGAAATTAATTGTTCTTTCACAATGGCCGTGTGTGTGCTAAATTGTGGAAACGTAGAGTCAGAATGAAAAATTCAATGCTATAGCCGGGATTTGAACCACGGTTCTTCTGGTTTCCGTCCAGCCGCTCTACCACTGAGCTACTATGACCAACGTGTCGATATGACATTAGATTCTCCAACTGACTCGTATTTTCCCAGTAAACCACTTAGGAGTTCTCATAAACACATGAGACAATTACCTTAGTGGCGACTTACAACATGTAAGTACTTTAAGACCCGGGCTCTATAGTTCGGACCACTATTAGGTTACGACTATGGCATTGAATTTTTCATTCTGACTCTACGTTTCTACGTTATAATTATCCCCTTTGTCTCATAATAAGTAACCAACTGAGAATCTTTGCATATTTTGTGACGCCAGACAATATATGTTTGTACATTAATATTTCACGTTTCTAAAAACATTCTTTCATATGATGTTTATGTTTAGAAGCACATAGCGCAGTTCTTGTGTACAAAAACTTTGTATATGTTAAGGAATATAGAAGTGCGAATGTGCTTTGTGATTATAAACCATGTAGCAATCTAAGGGTTGACGCAGGCAGATAAACTTCTTAGACTATATCAAATAACAATGTAAGTCTTTATGAAGATCTTTCTTATTGAAACATAGTTATATCTAATCGTTAGGGGCATCACTGATGAATATAACTATGGACGTGTGAAGCAAATTGTATGTGGCGAACAAAGAGTTCTACGTTGCGGCGCCAATTTGAAGCAATAATTTATTTGTAACTAAATTTTAATGGCGGGCAAATAAGTCGGCGAGCAATGAGGTTTCTCTCAGGGTATGCGTGGATGGGTGTGAGAAGGAGATTTTAATAACACTAGAATGCCCGTCTCCAAATTATTTATTCACTGCTTCTTCTTTTCAAACATCGAAATGAAAGTTGCCGACCAAGGGTTACCAATCTCTGTTTAGAGTTACTGACGGCAGAATGTTTATTACTCGATAAATTTATTCGTTTCTCATATATATATATATACGAACCGACAATTATCAAACACGCCCTAATAGGCTTAACGCCTCGGACTCTTGTCTCATCGGCTGCACGCCGAAGACTCCTTACTGACCACAGCTGCGCGCGTGTGTATCTCTAACTTTCACTCTCAGGAAACTCCTTTTCAACCAAAATCCCTTTGTGGCTGTTTTGTCGCCATTGTAAATGATCCAAAGAATTCCCGATTCATACACGTCAAGTGACAATTCCTTTAGAAACTGCTAAGGACGCTGTTTCTTACATTGCTTTTGTTACAACACTTTCCCCCAACTCAACTGGCCTTGCCCTTGTCGTAACAAAGAAGCAACATTCCTTTGACATCCATCATGATTCTTTACTTCTGGCGAACCTTAATTTCGGTATCACGTGACAGCCATGAAAACAAATAACTTAATCGTTATTGTAACCTTTTATGCAATGTTGCTGTGATAGTTGTAACCGTAACACAAAAATAACTATTACATTGCTAACTTATACTCACAAAATAAGAAACGTAAACGTAAAGTGCCCTGACTACACAGAAAATTGAAGCTAGTTACAGTGAAGTGATAAATATTACACAAATAAAAATATTTGTAACTTATAATCCATTTATCTTAAGAAGTTGATGTCTTTTCTTGTTGAAAAAAGAAGAAAGAAGTTTTAACATCAACTTCTTAAGATAAGTGGATTATAAGTTACAAATATTTTTATTTGTGTAATAAAGTGCCCTGTTTCTTAAGACAGTGCACAGAGTTGGCATATGTGCATTGCCTTTTAGATGAGAGTGTATTAAGCGAGTTGTGTTGCGGGTTGCCTAGCAGAAGGCGGAGATATCATCGCGTCACGTACGGCTGTAGATAAAATCCTACAACATGGTGTGTCTGGAGCACCATCATTAGTTGCCCTCAATCTGAAACCTGCTGAGATAGAATCACATTCTATGCAGCTAATGCATTTATGAAGACGGTCATTATACAGGTAGGCACTGTCTAAGTGCGTTTCAACGACGGTGTTATCTGCTGTTGCTTGTGGAACAGGTGCTTAGGTAAGGCGAAGACAATATGCGTACCCCTTCGAGGGCAATTACCACAAGCTCGAACAGGTTGGAAATACTTTCTACAGAATGAAGATATAGTGTGCTTAACATTCTAACACATAGTCTTAGGGAATGGAATTATTTTGAAAGAAAGCATCCTTTAGCACATCTGCCTACCTCTCCCTAGCTCTTTTCCTTACTCAGCAGCGCGTATCATTACAATAGCTAACATCGGTGGGGTTGCTACTTCAAGCCCCACAAGCACATTTAAATGTTGTTACGCTTTTTACCTAAAACTCTTTTGGAAAATTTCTATCCCAATGTTGACACGATCAACTTGAATAAAATTTATTTACTCACGGAGTAAAGATTTAGTTTTGTAAGTTAGGCCACAACTTATACAAGGTGTGTCCGTAAAATAAGGTCTCCAAGGCACTGGAGCCATGAGGAACGCTATTACGTGAGATCCGGCAACACTGGCGTGTAGCATGGTTTCACCCCTTCAAATCGTAACCACAACAAAACCGGTGCAACCATTAGTCTTGGCTGGGCAGCTGTTTGCGATGGAGCTTCCTATCACTTCCCCCGCCAAGTGTGAGTTGCATGCAGTGATCCGTTTTTTGACTGCCAAGGTCACTACCCTCACTGAAATTCATCGTCAGTTATGCGAAGTCTATGAGCCACAGTGTATGGACATCAAAACGTGCGAAAGTGGGTTAGAGAGTTCAAAGACGGACGTACAGACGTCCATGAAGAACAGCGTTCTGGTTGGCCTTCGCTTTCAGCAGAAACAATTGCAAAAGTGGAGCAAGAAATGCATAAAGATCGGCCTGTGGCAGTTCGCGAGCTGTGCGAACTTATCCCTGAAGTCAGTAAGACTACAACTGACAAGATTTTGACCGAACATTTGCATTATCGCAAGGTCTGTGCGAGGTGGGTCCCCAAAATGCTCACCGAAGACCATAAACGGCGAACAAGTAAATTCCACATCTAGGAATGCGTGGAAGGCATTACATTTCGTAATGAGAATATTGAAAAAGGGGAGCGCTAGGTCCAGGGAAATTGCCTACAAGGCCTTAGTGCGGCCGGTTATGGAATATGGAGTAGCATGCTGGGATCCGTATAGAGCTAAGCAAATCGATCCATTAGAAAAAATACAGAAGAGGGCAATAAAATTCATAAAAAGAGGCAAGTATTTTGGGCCTATAAAAGGAGATGAGACTAAATGGGAGGAATTAAGAATTAGGCGTAAAAAACATAGGTTGGTAGCATTATTCAAAGTTAATGCGGGTGTAAAGCCATGGGTGGACGTTAGTGTAAGGTTAGATAATCCGGATTATTATGGACGAAACGATCATAGGTATAGAATTAAGGGTAGAAGATTCAGAACCGACGTAGGAAAATTTTCTTTTGTTAATAGAACCATTGAAGAATGGAATGAATTGCCTGTAGCAGTCTTTCAGGGCTGTCCCCTGTCGCTGAAGAAATTTAGAAAAAATCTAGATGGTTATAGTTTAACTTTTAAATTACAGTGGTATATAATATGTAAATAGAGAAGTAATTAGATATGTTTTAAGTGACTAAAGTAAAAATAATATCATGTTTGTATTGTTTGTGTTATTGTTGAAAATCTAGTATTTGTAATTTGATCTGTATTCTTAACTCTGTCACCGGGTAGTACCCAATTGCAGTGAAATAAATACATACACAATATGTTGAAGCGGCCCACCGATTCCTAGAGCGCTATGTTGAACAGCGAGGAATTGTTGGATTCAATTGCCACTGGCGATGAAATCTGACAACAGCAGAAACTAAAGAACATTCTTGTCAGTGGCGGCATTCGAATTCCCCGAAGCCTCGAAAGTTGAAACAGACATTTTCTGCCGGCAAAGTGATGGCCAGTGTGTTGTAGGACAGAAAAGGTGTATTGTTGTGCGAGTTTATGTCCACCGGTACAACAATAAACGCCGCTAGCTACTGTAAGACTTTAAAAAAGTTGCGATGTGCTATTCAAAATCGAAGGAGGGGAATGCTGACGAAGGGAGTGATTTTTCATCACGATAACGCTCGTCCGCATACTGCACATGCAACGGCTGATCTCCTGGCCCAGTTCGGATGGGACATGCTCACCCATCGCCCCTAAAGTCCAGACTTAGCACCTAGTGATTATCATCTGTTTCCTGAGTTGAAGTCACACCTGGGTGGAACACATTTCCAGACCGACGATGATTTGAAAAACGAGGTTGAGCGCTACCTACGCAACTTGGCGGGAGAGTGCTGTGACAAGGGTATACAAAAACTGTCACAACACATGCAAAAGTGCATCGATCGCAATGGTGATTACGTTGAAAAATAGCTGTAAGTTCCGTCTTTCCATCAATGTAACATTTATTGACAATAAACATGTTTTCTATATTAAATAAAATTGGAGACCTTATTTTACGGACACGCCTCGTACTTATCAATATTTGTTTAGTATAATAATTCTTGCTCTCCAATTCTTATTGCTTTTGTACTTTATTATTTTCGATGTATGGAGAAGTGATGTCGTAATGTGCGGAAATATTATTTTTAACTGATCTAGTTGGACGAAACGTTTGAGAGCACAATAGCTTTCGTGTCAGTGTTGACACTGTTCTCGAAGTTTATATAGATGGGCTACATTTAAGACAATATACAATACTTTAGTGTATGCAGTATTACAGAACTCGATAACACTTTAAAAACAATTCTCAGTACTGAGAATTCTAAGGTAAGTATAAGACCAATACTAATAGTAATAATAGGTATGAAGATGAAGAGCCCGGATTTCTAAGCAAAATTGCTTTTAAATGCTTATTTTTGTTGTTGTTGTTGTAATTTACGTCCTCCAACGTTAAGTCATATCGGACGGTGAATGAAATGGATGAAATGATGCTCAAATGAGTCTGGGACCCATGGAGCTTAGAGTTACCTAACATTCGTCTATCAGGATAAGGGAAAACCCCGGAAAAAACTTATACAGTTAACTCACCCTGACCGAGATTCGAACTCGGGAACTCTTGAACGTGAGGCAGACACGCTACCATCTACGCTACCGAGACGGGCAGGCATTTGCTTGCTTATTTTATGCTTTTTAATTAAAATAGCTTATTTTATCCAAATCATATTAATTTAAAAGTACATTTTCACTCCTAGCCATATCGTCTCGCCGAAAGAGTCAGGAGCCGATATAAGGATGTAAATCTTCTTGTCCCTAGCGTAAATAAAGTCTAATGTCACCGATTAGAGTTCAAAAATTTCATGAAGTCCTTACAAATTTATCTTTACCTCGTCAGCCAGTTTTAACTCGATGGAGTTTTTGGTTAAAGGTTGTGGCATTCTACACAAAATATTTCAATGAAATAAAACAGTGTTTTACTCCTTAGATGTAGAACATACAAGCAACATCGCCACAGCACAAGAGTATTTTGCTAATATTGGCATTCAAGATAAGGTAGAGTAAATCCATAATCGCTTCTCCAAAATACCCGATATTATAACACAGCTGGCAACTCGAAATAATATCTTGGAGCATTCACTTTCTTTGATATATGAAATTTCAGTAACTGCATTTGAGAAACTCAGTAAGATATCCTGGTTACGAGAAAATGTAAAATTTCTACAAAACTTTATGGTACAGAAACGTATATCTAAGGGGAATTAGGCAGCGCCGTGGCTTAGTGGTTAGACCGCTTGGCTCTCACCAAGGCGGCCCGGGTTCGATCCCAGGTGACCGCAAAATGAGATTTGTGGTGGACAACACGGCGCTGGGGCGGGTTTTCTCCGGGACCTCCGGTTTCCCCCGCCATCTCGTTTTTCCGGTGCTCCATCTTCATCTCATGTATCATCAGTGTCATCGCCTGCGGTGCCGTATGTAGTAAAAGCGGGCGTTAAACACTACACATTTCACATTTCATTCTAAGGGAAATTCATTCAAAAATAACTGTGGTGCTTTTCGCATGCTCCAGTAACGTCATGCGATGTTAAGAGATCCTTTTCACAGTATATTTTTTCACTGAAAAACGCAGGAGCTTCCCACAAGAAAATCTCAAAGGAGTTCCGGGTTCGATTCCCGGCGGCGGGGTTGGTGATTTTTCTCCGACCAAGATAATTCCTCATCTTCCCCAGAGTCTGGAAGTATGAATGAGATGCGAACGTCTGCGTGATCTGATGATTAAAACCCAACAAATACGAGTTAACACCTTCGATATGTTCCAAAGGAGAATGGCCGCCGATATGACCATTGCAGTTTAAGATCAAGATAATTCCTCATGTTCCCCAGAGTCTGGAAGTATGAATGAGATGCGAACGTGTGCGTGATCTAATGATTAAAACCCAACAAATACGAGTTAACACCTTCGATATGTTCCAAAGGAGAATGGCCGCCGATATGACCATTGCAGTTTAAGATCAAGATAATTCCTCATGTTCCCCAGAGTCTGGAAGTATGAATGAGATACGAACGTGTGCGTGATCTAATGATTAAAACCCAACAAATACGAGTTAACACCTTCGATATGTTCCAAAGGAGAATGGCCGCCGATATGACCATTGCAGTTTAAGATCAAGATAATTCCTCATGTTTCCCAGAGTCTGGAAGTATGAATGAGATGCGAACGTGTGCGTGATCTAATGATTAAAACCCAACAAATACGAGTTAACACCTTCGATATGTTCCAAAGGAGAATGGCCGCCGATATGACCATTGCAGTTTAAGATCAAGATAATTCCTCATGTTCCCCAGAGTCTGGAAGTATGAATGAGATGCGAACGTGTGCGTGATCTAATGATTAAAACCCAACAAATACGAGTTAACACCTTCGATATGTTCCAAAGGAGAATGGCCGCCGATATGACCATTGCAGTTTAAGATCAAGATAATTCCTCATGTTCCCCAGAGTCTGGAAGTATGAATGAGATGCGAACGTGTGCGTGATCTAATGATTAAAACCCAACAAATACGAGTTAACACCTTCGATATGTTCCAAAGGAGAATGGCCGCCGATATGACCATTGCAGTTTAAGATCAAGATAATTCCTCATGTTCCCCAGAGTCTGGAAGTATGAATGAGAGTGCGAATGTGTGCGTGATCTAATGATTAAAACCCAACGAATATGAGTTAACACCTTCGATATGTTCCAAAGGAGAATGACCGCCGATATGACCATAGCAGTTTAAGGTGGGGTGTAAATGAACAAAAGAATCTCGAGATAACTCTCTAGTGTAGTGTAACAAGCGTGAGTAAGGTGAAAATTCTACCAAACAATATATTTAGGATAAAATGTTTATCTTTAATTTGCTTATATTTGGTCTTTATTTGTATCATTTTTGTGTTTATTTGCTTGCTTATTTCATCATTTGATTGTGCTTACAAATCCGGGCTCTAATGATGATGGCGATTATGATTATGATCAAAAAATCTTAGAACTTCATTTAATCTGAATATAATTGCAGTTTTGACTTTTTCTTCTTCTTCTTCTCTCCATGGTTTGGGCATATCGCCCGTCCCGGCTTCACAGATCTCTCCAGCGTTTCCTGCGTCGTCTTCTGTCTCTACTTCCTTCCCACGGTTTTAATACTGCATTTGGATATCTTCCATCCTCCATTCTTAATATATGTTCATGCTATTGTTGCCTTCGTTCTGATATTTTGTTATGGATTGTTTCGATTTCTAATTCCTTTCTAATATCCTCATTTCTTATTTCGTCCAATATTGTACAACCTCTAACACTTCTTAAAAATGTCATTTCTGCAGTCTGTATTTTTTGACTTTTTATGCGCTTAAAAGCTCAAATACTGGATTATTACTTACCATAATTTTATGCTTTACCATTTTTCGCCACTAGAGCATGTTTCTCGTTATGTAATTTGTTCAGTTCTCTTACAATTTTCTTTAAACACTTTGGCGGTCGATAAAGATTCATTTTTGGATATCAAGTGCAATTTTATAGTTAGGCTTTAGAAAAACAAATAATTGTTTCAACAGAAAATAATTATTATACGAATATAAGTATTTGTAACAAAACCTTAAGTTATCTTAAGAAAAATGATGTCGATTTTTCTTTGCTGCTTTTAATAGTTCGATTTATAGATTAATAAATATACCTCCGAATAAAGAGGAATTTAATAAAGAATATAAGCATATTAATAATGCTTTAATTAATGGTTTTAATAAAGACTTTATACAAAAGAAGTGTGAAAAATTTAAATATAATAAAAACTGTTAATGATATCTCTACCCATAAAAAATAAAAGACGATATTAATTTTAAAAAAATTTACTTACCATCCTAGGTTTAATAAACAATTTAATTTTTTTAAAGAGTTTGGTATAGTTTTTGTTCCTCAAAATAAACATAGTATTAAAAATTTACTACATTTCTTTAAAAAAGATGGAATTCCTAATAATAAAATCTGGTATTTATCAATTTGATTGTTTAGATTGTGATTGGGTTTACATTGGTAGGACGAAACGTAATTTGGAAACCAGGACAATCTGAACAACTGAAAAATCGGCCGTAGCAGATCATTTTTGGTCATTTAACCATAGTATAAATCCCGAAGTTAGATTATTAAAACAATTGAATGTCCCGACAGACATGGTGTAATGCATTTTGAAATACCAGCAGTGGATTCTGCTCTTAAGTTTGTTTCGTTTTCAGATTTTGGTAATACTGAAAAAAAAAAACAACATAATAACACAGTAACTTCCTTAACGACGAATTTATTTTCAACTGTGGTTTTCTTTCACTGACGATGCGAACAAGGTTTCGTGAAATTGATTTCAACTTCAACTAATTCAACTAATAAGAAAAATCGACATCATTTTTTCTTAAGATAAGTGAAGTGTTTTGTTAAAAATAGTTATATTTGTATAATACTTATTGCTTCACTATAACTACCTTTATTTTCTACGTAAGCAAATAACTAATTTAAAATTGGGTCGATATATAACTTGGTGTGCCCTCCATTTCAAATTCGCTACATTGTACCAGCTGTATGCTAAATCGACGTTTGCCTGGTAGTTCGTAAAATAGCTACATACGTTTTAACAATTGAGTTATGATGACATAAAGCGTCAGTGTGTATTATGAAAGCTTAAAACCAGCAAATTTTCCACCGTCATTTTTATGTCAATTCCACGCTCGTCAGCTTACATAATATAAGGTTCTCTCCACAGATTAACATAATTTCTTTACGTTCCTGCTTATTTATCTGTTTTGATTGTATTAAATTAACTTTTGTGGGTCTCCGCTTTGAAAAAATAAACGAAAAGGACAACAAGGTGCAAGCAAATAAAACGCCAGTAACCGAGCATAAAACCTTGCGAAATTCATATTTTTGTTTGCGATTTTAACTTCTTCTGCCGGTTAGAAGTTTGCAGAGGGACTAATAAAATTAAAAGTTGCCTGACATTGGACTTCTCTGGATGAAAAAGAATGCTGAGTAAAGAAGTTGTCTTAACACAAATATATTGCGTTCGGAGACGAAGTTTTGCGGTAGAAAGGAAGAAATAATAAAGAACACAGCTACGCCTTATTACTTTTACGCTAACACTGTTAATAAAATGACGTTTTATTCGGAATACCCACTACCTGCGTATCCTAGCTGCGACAGGTGCATCGGGCTTAATTCTCAGCTGTGGGGATGGGTGTTGCAATAATTGAATATGGTCGACATTACGTTAAAATTAAGTACTGCTAATTATTAAAGGCAATGGGCACATTCCCCGTCTCGGTAGCGTGGTGGTAGAGTGTCTGCCTCACGTTCAAGAGGTCCCGAGTTCGAATCTCGGTTAGGGTGAGTTATCTGGATAACGTTTTTACCGGGTTTTTCCTCTATCCTGGGCTTATTTGAGCATCATTTCGCCCAATCCATTCATCGTCCGATATGACTTAACATTGGAGGACGTAAATTTACAAAAAAAAAAAAAAAATAAGAGGGCGGTGGTTCATTGCATGTTGGTGTGCGCTATGGAGGTATGCGGTATGAAAAGGTTCGAGGTGGGACTTTGCACCTCAATCTATGGAAGATCTTTTGTAGCTATGCCTTTCAAACGGCACCCCGGGATGGTGGGAGGGATGAAGTGACAGGATCTAAGTGTGCCCATACCTAGGAGTACGGCAAAGAGGACACAGTCTTTAAACACCCCGATGGCATATTATTCAACATTATACATTCTTTGGAGGGCCCTGGACTCGCAGACTGTCCCAATCTGGAGGACCAGGATAAACAGAGAGCACTATCATGCAACACTGAGACAGTGCCGATACCTGAAGTAGCCAACCTGAATGTAGAGTGACGGAAAGGACTAAAAAAGTGAAATGGAGTGACAAGAATTTGCAGGGATGTACATACATGTATATAATGTTAAGCTTTCCATTGCCATTTCTGTCTGCAAGGCGGGAAGAAAGAAAGAAAAAAGACTGGCCCCGTAGCTCAGTTTGGGTGAGCGCCTGCCTGCCGTGCTAGTGGTCCCGGCTTCGATTGCCGGCGGTGAGGGTGGGGATTTTTCTCCGACTAAGTTAATTAATTCCTCATCTTCCCCAGAGTCTGGATGTATGAATGAGAGTGCGAATGTGTGTGTGTGTGTGTGTGTGTGTGTGTGTGTGTGTGTGTGTGTGTGTGTGTGTGTGTGTGTGTGTGTGTGTGTGTGTGTTATCTAATGATTAAAACCCAAAGAATACGAGTTAATACCTTCGATATATACCAAAGGAGAACGGCCCCAATATGACCATTGTAGTTGAATGGAACAAATAAAAGAAAAGTAAATGACACATAAAAGCATTTTTGATCCAACCTTCCCCTCCAAAGAAATCCGCTTCTGTTAGATACGATCACTTATTCGCTAGAAGGGTTCCAAATAAATGCACTGTGAAACACAATGGGATCTACAGAACGAATGACGCTTTACGTATCTATGTCACCAGCATACCAACATAACTATCAACTGCGTCCGTACTTGACCAAGTGCATATTTTAGAAGCTGTTGGTCCTATTGATGTCAACTGAACTAGTTGATGTAGAAAGTTTGCTTAATTCCCCTTCTCTTTGGAGATGGAAAAATTCAAGATTTTAATTATCTAAACAAAGCAGTGTAAATAAAATTAGAATATAGGAATACTGTAGTTTCAATTGTTAACTTACCGAAACATGTTTAAGCACACTATACATTTTATACATAGCGCAGTGATCGGTCTGGTAAATAGGGAAGGGAAATGCTAAACTGTTCCACATTGGGGAGTTTACTAACTTCAAGTGCCGGAAGCTTACATGACCTTAGTGGCGGAAATTACGTTACCTGATAGCAGTTTCTAGTTGCCGTGCTGTAGTTTACCTCTTTGGTTAATATGTATCGAATTTAAGGTTAAATTACAGTTTCCGTTCTTACTATAAATAGACAAAAAGTTACTGTTTATTCCACTACAGCTATTTTCATTTATTAACATATCTATTTGATTACCTTAACACAGCTATAGCAACATGCTTTACAAACTCATCGCTCTCACGCAGTTACCAGAGATATGCCACCGTTGTTCTAGTTTGATTGTGCCAGCGTTACTGAAGACATGGGGGGGTATCCTACAAGTGCACGAGAGTGGGGGGATACCTAATTAAAACGGAATTAAGGTTTCTGTTGCATGCCTTGTTTGCATGGACATTCTGAGACAGCTTTATTCCCTTAGAAGAAATGGGTCATTTGGTTCTTGAGGTTATTGGGGGAAAGAGAAGGATAGTATCCACTTAATTAAAAGCAAATTGGTTCAAACTCCTATTTCCACAGAGATACCACTTCCTGAAAGACGACAGGATTAAAAGCGCTGCTTAGGTTTGACTAATGAATTAATCAGTCTATATCATAAACGTTTACTTTTCCTACAGTTTTCCAATTTTCTTTCACTGTCTTTTGATGCTCTGCTTCAATCCATCGCCAAGAGGACAATATATATATATATATATATATATATATATATATATATATCAGAACCAATTTAAAAATATCGGGTGTGTTAAATACTTATTCAATCCTAATTATTCTATTTATTGCTTTCTTTATCACAAACATAAGTAGATAAGGTTCTATCCAAAAGTTCAATGTCAAGATTCAATTAGGAATACCGTTTGGAAACTTGTAATTAAAAATGTTTTTCAGAAATAAACTTTTGTGCCTGTACTGTGAACAGCATAAGTCCAAAACAAAAGGTAAGTTAGATGCTGAACTAGGAGTATAAATTTAGTGCCTTCGAAGGTTGTGACACTTAAATTTTCAATAACACCCATCACCATTAATTATAATTTACGTAGTAATTTTGGGAATATTTTGATTTTCACAAAAGTGGTTCTAAGGATTTTTAAAATGTACATACGTTTTCAATATTTTAGCTACAAATTAAATGTGTATCTTGATTTTTTTTAACTACCTTTGAAATATTCTTTCTTATGGATGATGTTTTGCAATTCGCAATTTATATTGTACTTAAAAATAAATATGTAATAAAAGTGTCTCTGTATATTTAGATTAATGTGAAATACACAGAAGAATTGCGTTTTTAAGAATATTCTATCGAAGTGTGGGCAGACAAGTTTGTTAGACATCAATTTTTTTCTGTCTACTTCATATTAGTCGAGACTTATCTTTGTAGAAATATTTTCATTAACATTTCGCGCAGGTACAAGAAGAAGACAGAAAACGAAGATGATAGGCAAATGAGGCTCCTTCTAAGCGGTTCTTGAAATGTCATATGTTGACTTGATAGCAAGAAACAAAAGAACGATAACACGGTACTTGTAAAACTATATGATATTGTATTGAAAATTTTAAACAAATAAAGTGAGGCGCCTAGTATTAAAGATGGACATTCGCCATTTTTATCGAAACTGAGTTAAGAATCGATCTGTTTCATATTTGGTCTGCTCTTTTTGAATCTGCAGTCCGTTTGTTCCTGAAATGGACCTTTATACGCATTTTTTACAGTTGAAATATGTAGTTAGTATCAAGACCGGACACCTCCATGCTCAGTTAGTATCAAAAACGGACATGGGCATTTGAACAAATCAAATCGTTGGAAATCATTGAAAAATGTTATGGCCTCCAGTTTATGGTTACATTTTGACATGATTGTGGTTTTTAAGTTTGTTCACATATTTTACTGAAATATAACAGTTTCGGGACAGTTTAACCTTAATATGGAGCAGAGTAGTGTAAAAGTGAACCAACTAAAACTTGTGGATGTGGGAAAGTTGCTAGCCAAGCATTTTGGAAGTGAGTGGAAGTAGAATCCCTGTCTTAAAGTGGTATTCTGATATCATTCAAAGTTGTAGTCAAAATGATACAGAAAATACTGTTGAATGTGACTGCTTTGAAAACCCTTGCACTGAACCAGATATTATCTGAACATAAATACAGTAACAGGAATGAAAAGTGTATGGTATATATCAAAATTAAAAAGAAATATCTGTTTTTCATTTTGTAATGCTGTAACTGAAACTATTATACGAGTAATAATTACAATAAATCTCTAACATTCATTCAATTGAATTACAATTCATTTCCTTAATCTGGGAATTTTTCGTTTCAAAAACGGACACTTGCATCTATGTTTATTTCAAAAATGGACATAAGCGAAGTTTAGTTTCAAATGCGGACATTGGTTTTATAGTGTATTCAAACGATATTTTAAAGTGCAGACCTTGATTATTGTGCTATAACAATTTGACATAAATTGAAAGTTTAAAGAGATACAGTACACTTTTCGTTTTGTTAAACTTTGACAGTGTCTTATATTTCAAAAGGTATACATAATTATGTAGACTTTTTCAGAGAATTTAACATATCGTGTTATTCATACAAATACCTTAAGTATTCTTTTCTTTTAAAATATATGTGCAGAACTTTGTGCAAGAAACAAATAAAGAAATATTTTCCATAAAAATGAGAGTTTTGGCAGGATTTTAAAAAGCAATTTGTTTATCACCTTTGGAAGATGCTACTTAAATTAAAATAAGACCTGAAGCTTTCCTGGCGACGAATACACTCACTTTCTTCTCGGGCAGCTAGCCAGGTGAAAAGATGATTAGATATCAACTTTTCGGGAGTGTACAACTCTTCCATCAGGATATTTATAAAATGTTATAACCACAAATGAAATACTGGATATAACACAACTATACACAAAGACAAAACACTATATAAATTCGCATTACTGAACAAAAGACTGTTTTCAGTAAATTAAATGCCAGGTCAGGAGATGGCGTGAGAATAGAAAATTGTGTCAAAGAAACAATATTGTGTCTTTGTTTAAATTTTCTTTGTTTTGTCAGAAATTGTATCTTTGTTTATAGTTGTGTTATATCCAGTATTTCATCTGTGGTATAACATTTTATAAATATCCTGATGGAAGAGTTGTACACTCCCGAAAAGTTGATATCTAATCATCTTTTCACCTGGCTAGCTGCCCGAGAAGAAAGTGAGCTGCCCTGCTAGGGGTCCCGGGTTCGATTCGCGGCGGTGAGGATGGGGATTTTTCTCCGACTAAGATAATTCCCCATCTTCCCCAGAGTCTGGAAGTATGAATGAGGGTGTGAATGTGTGCGTGATCTAATGATTAAAAATAAAAGATAACGAGTTAACACCCTCGGTATGTTCCAAAAGGAGAACGGCCGCCGATATGACCATAGCAGTTAAAGGCGGTATAAATGGAACAAATAAAAAAAAAAAAAAAAGAAAAGAAAGTGAGCTACTTAAGTTGTTTATACAGTGAAATAATTATCTTGTACTGTGTTGGTTATAACTTAATAATATCAGGTCTTAGTTCCTCTTATGACAACTAGCTACCTATACATTTAGTAATTAGTCAATAAAAGCATTGTTAAGTAGTTTTCTGAAAAACTGTTATTAGTTACAGCCATTTTGTAGGTACTTGGTAAATGTATAACAAACAGAGGAACTGGCTTGCTGAAATACATGAAGATAATTGTATTTTTCCCTCCTTATTGTAAAAAATTACCTTAAGTAAAAAGCGACATTTGAATATATTTCTAAAGGTTTCTATTATTGATGCGCAGTAAGGGATCGGAGTACTACCTAGATATTTTCTCTGTTTTACTGGTTTAGTTTTCCGCCCCAGAAAACCTTCTGGACGTCTTATTTTCCGCAACTTTTCCCCTTAACCTTCCTGTCAGCTTGGAAGAAGTAGCTCATTTTTCAGCAGCTGTTTCAGGTTTCCTTTCTGAAAACTTCCTGCAAGACCTCTGAAGGTGTTGCTTATAATGTCTCATACATAATGATGCTCTCGTAAACCCTTGGGAAGCGAGAAAGAGACACAGAAATACATTAACAGAACGCTCTTTGGTTGAGATTGGTAGTGAAAAATTTATGGTGTTTATTGGGAGGTTACCTGAAATGCAAAAAGGTATTTGTATATTTGTGAAAAACACAGGTAGCTGGCAGCAATCTTAGCGAGATAATCGGCTCCTTCATTCCCTTGTAGTCCTAGACTGTTTTTTATTTCTTCACCAATTACCCAGGTTAAAGAAATCATTAAATTTGATCCAGTCCAATGGAAATATAGTACCTATATTTACTATGTGTATTTGTGATTTTTCACTACCTTTAAAACGCTAACAGTTTGTTTCTTTCTGTCTTTGCAGGTGAGTGCAGTTTCTATACTTTGCTGTTCGAACTGAAATGTAAGTGACTTGTTTTTGTTTATATTTTAAAAGGTAAATCAATTTATGGAACTTATTCCAGTATATTAGTATAGGATAAATGCCTCACAAAGCGTTAAACTGTTCATAAGTTAATAGGGCCGGAAAATGAGATACTGCTTAATTCAGATGTATAATTTTTGTAGCTTTACTTCCATTCATGATTATTATTTGATGTTTGTTATAAAACACATAGATCTGAAATAATGTGCAGCTCATTTTAAAACATCTCTTTAAATGAGCTTAGTGGGCAATTGTCGGTTTCTCTACCACATACATCTAGAGTAGACAGAAAGTTACTGTATTCCCCCAAAATTTCCATACAAGATTTCACTTAAAATTTATCTTTACGTCTTCTATATCTTTTATAAAAACTATATGTGCATGAGTTTTCCATTATGGATAAAAATAAAAGTTGTTAAATGTCCACAAAGATGTTCAAGAAATTTTTTCTATTCCAAACGTTTTTGGATATTTTTTATGTTTTCAAAAATGCCTCTAAATATTTGGATTAAAATGACATATGGATAGAGTCAACATGAAAAATTCAATGCCATGGCCGGGATTTGAATCCCGGATCTCCTGGTTTCCGTCCAGTCACTCTAACCCATTGAGCTACCATGGTCAACATGCCGTCCTGACACTAAATTCTCCATTTGACTCATACATTTCCCCGGTAGACCACTAGGGGCTCTCGTATCCGAGATACACCGTTTGTGGCGACTTACTATCGTAAGTACTTGAGTCCCAGGCTTCATCATTTAACTCTTATTATTTTAGTTAACTGATGGAAATTAATCCTTTCTCCACACTAGCCGTTTATAGGCTAAGGTTTTTGATGGATAGAGTCAACATGAAACATTTGAATTTGAATTTTTTTCATGTTGACTCTATCCATCAAAAACCTTAGCCTATAAACGGCTAGTGTGGAGAAAGGATTAATTTCCATCAGTTAACTAAAATGACATATGTTTCAGATACAAGACAAATCAAATGTGTTTCTTGAATTTTCCGTGAATGGCCTCTGAAACCCTCATAATTCTGAATAAATTTTGCATATCTAGTTAATTAAGTCAAACCCTCCTCATATGGGGGCCCAAATGACCTTGTTGTCGACGGGCCCTTAAACACCACACACTCACACTCACCCCCCTCCTCATATGTAGGACTTGCACCCCCAAGACCCACAAGTGATGGGCTATGGAGAGCCTGTTGAAGAGCAGGAACTTTGGATCACATAGAGTACCCAGGATGGGTGATCAGCTCAAATATGAGAGTGAGAGAAGTAGATGAGAGAACGAGGGTGAAGTAAATGGAAAGAAAGATGACAATGGAGTATTTGGTGGAATGATGGCGGGGGAAACTGGAGAAAACCCCCTGCGCTTCCCTCTCAAATCTCGTATGTGGGCACCTGAGATCGAACCCGGGCTGCTTTGCCGAGAGTCAAGCGGTCTAACGACGGCGCGGCCACGGTAGACAAAATCTTGCCAACAAAAATGATATCTCGTTAAAATACGCAATTTTTATCAATTTTTAAATTTATTTTAGTTATTTATTTTTTTGAAGCTGATCATTTCCGAGATTTTCCCAATTATTAGTTTCAATTTTAAAATATGTAGATATGGAAAGAGAACGGAATGTCAGTGCCATTGCATAGCAACCATTTATTTAAATATTTGACTGTCGTTTAAACCGATTCAGTTCCTTTTATTATTTTTACCTTCAAGAAAATGTATAATAATCTAGTTTTAGGCACGTTTATATCAATTAACATGTAGTCGGTAGGCGGATTTGCCTCCACTTACCTATAGCCCAGCGTTGAAACATTCAGACTACTTAAAAACAAACGTCTCTAATGAACAAGGAGAAATGCACAAAACCTACGAGGTTAGGTAACGTGACAGATGATGTCATTAGCCCATAGGAGACAAGGTTGATAAATGAGAATCACAGAGATGTTATATTTGAGATGGTCATATCTTGCAGGCAAGGAAAGAATCCTGGCCAAGATCCAGTTACTGTGGCAAAGTTTCTCTGTCTTGGAGAAAAGCATCATTTCTGTGTGAGATCATGAAGCTGCTTGGGATATAACGCGGCCGGAACAAACGTGACTTGCTTCCAAGTTTGCATAATGCAACAGTAACGCTCCACTGCTTTGCTTATAGTAGAAGAGGGTTTAGTAGATTCTTTATTAGAACATTGCCCTCCTTTTGAGTGACTTGGCCCTCGTTATACAAAGTTTTCAACGAATACTTGGCTTTTATGCTACTGTTGTAGACGAAGTACCTTCTTTAGTCAAGATTATGATGTCATTACAATCTGCTACATTTAGTATTTTATAGCTGCTATGTACATTATTGTAGCCGAAATGAACTTCTTCTATTGTCGTACATATCTATAATAGCCGAGTGATAGCGCTCCTTGCTAACGTATGAGTCTCGTCTTTGATTTTCTTCGATTGCTCGCTCTGAGCAGGTTTTTCCTAGTTTTCCCTGGTTCGTAGACGAATACTGGGATGGTTTCCAATCTACCACAATTTTTCCCCATCATTTCCATTTCATGATGCTACCTTTCTGTTTTCAGGTGTGATTCTAGGTTTAGTGACGTAAGCATTTGCCGGATATATGATGCGGATGTTTACTCAAAGAAAAGATACTCCCTGGATGCTGGAAGGCTGCTGGTTGACAGTTATCTGCTTCATTGCTTTCTCTAGAGATTGCTTTCTTCCTTCTTGAGGGTTGGTAGCCACAATAAGTGCGCAAAGTGTACGCTTTGGTTGTATAACCTATAGTAAATATGCGCACAGATTTTAAACAAATACACGCGTGTGGCTGTGTGAGAACAATATAACTTCAAAAGGAAAAGTTGTTTAAATGCCAAATTTGATATTTTATGTTCAAATTCTTCAAAGATGCTGTACGAAGATTTTCATCAAAATCTTTCATCTCAACCTACTTCTTTCATGGCTAAATCTTGTCATTTTTAATTTACTAAAATTTTCTCTAACAATTCTGATTAAAATATATGTTTAAAATGCTTGCGGGATAAATAAAATGTGGAACAGGTGGCCCAACTGCCTCTTCCCTCGCGTAAGCAGGTTTCCTGTCGTGCGTTAAAACAGTTGCAGAACGTAACGGGGAAATTCCAGTTAAACACACTGCAGTGGTGTGAGCGGACACCAGCCAACACAGGAAGGCAAGGCAGAGGAATGTATAACGTAATGACTTTTGCCGTCAGCATGATGTGTATGCTCGCCATGTTATGATAAGAATGCTTGGTTCATCTACAATACACAGTGTTGTCACATAACTCAGCCATGCATAGTACCTATCACTGCAGTTACTGAAACCAGCGTTAGATTAGGTAGCATAAGTGACTAATTTGCACTCTCGTACTCTCATTTCGTAGTAAAGAGATCCATTACCAGAGCACTGTCTCACGTTCAAGAGTATCCGAGTTCGAATCTCGGGCAGGGTGATTTATCTGGATAAATTTTTACCGGGGCTTTCCTTTATCCTGAAAGACGAATGTTTGGAAACTCTAAGCTCTATAGAAAGACGGGAAATATGGGTAGGTCTAGAACATATGAAATCATTACAATTTTACAAGCAAATAAAAAGAAGTTGGGGACGAGAAGCATATGTAGATAACTGCCATAGGAAAGAGAGAGAAGGGTTAGCTTGGATGAGAACAGGAACAATATTTCTAAGAGGGATAAGAGGTAGGGAAAAAGGAATTTGTGAATCGTGCGAGGGAAAAGAAAGCATAGAAGAAACACTATGTAACAGAATGCGAGAAGGTTGCAAGGTGGAGAAACAAGGTTTGGGAGGGAAAATGGGAGAAACTAGAGAAGAGGATAGTAGTTATAAAAATGTTAACGAGCAGGTAGGAAAAAGGTAAGAAGTATCCGTGAGTTCTTGCAGAAAAAAAGGGCCAGAAATGTAAAGAATATAAGAAAGGAGGATGAGGGGGAAGAATGAGACTAATTAAGTAACAAGGAGGCATGGAGGTTAAGAGCTACCTGGCAGAGTAGAAGACCAGGGTGTCATATAAGCCAAGGTAGCAACAAGGTAAACACAAATAAATGTAGCCAAAAGTTGTAAATTGTAGAATTTTGGAATATGAACAATAAAAATCTAATTTATGAACCTTGGGCTCATTTAAGCATCATTTCACTAATCCCATTCATCATCCTACATGACAACATAAATTAAAAAAAAATTAACAGCAGATAAAACAGTTCAAGCCTCTCTCCCTCTTCAGGCCTCTCTTGCCAGCTTGTGGTGGGTAAACATTACACAGCCTAATTCAATACTAGTAAGCAGGGGCGGCTTCTGAGGTAGTGCCGCTGTGCCATGGCACCATCTGTATGAGAGCGAAAGAAAGAGAAGTGTATAAGAATTGCGCAAAAGGAATTGTTGATGAGTAGTTGCTCCCTCGTTTGAATAGGCGCGTTGAACGCCAGCGCTCTCTCTTGGTTGTTTTCCGTAGCTTGGTGCCGATACTAGAACGGCACCGTCTACGCTCATAAACGCCTGTGTTAGGGCTAGGGGCTAAGATGTCTGCTTATACACGGCTCTTATGGAAGAAAGTCAGAGAAGGTAGTGCCGGGATTTCTCTGGCGCATAACTTACGCTTTGCCCATTAGAGTGCAGTAAAACACGGGACTTCGAGAACCACGATCCTGCCACCTAGCGAAAGACAATGGTAAGAATACATTTCGCGCTATACCTTCCTTTAATGCAGTGTCACCATCCTACTGCAGTTAATTCTGAGGAACTTCAAAACGCAAATTAATGCTTAATGAAATCACTTGTAGAAACATAACACATAGATATCCTTATAAATAAAATTAATTGGGTTTCAATGTGAATATAGTATTAGATTTTAAAATTTAGAGACAGTTTTTCAACATGTGCATATTTCACAGCAGCAGTTTTGTTGGTAGAACATAAAACCCGCGCGTCCAGCATGTGTTGGACACATGTTTTCAAAGCAATGGTAGAGTAGTTCTGTATGTGCTCCTGTAATGCTGTAGTTCATCGTGAGTAAGGATTTTTAAAACAGTGTTCAGTGTTTTTTCTTTAAGTTAAAATTCACAGTAAAGTTACGAACATGAACAAGGTGAGTGAATTACTGAAAACTTCATTTAGTAATAGGACTCTAAGTGAAAAAATTCAGATAAAACAATAGGAGGCCACTGAATCTGCAGCAGCAAACAAAAAATCGATGCCGTAAGTTTAATCCGGATATTTATCAAAAGAACAAATGGATTTGCGGCTGTGATGAAAACAATGCAGTTTTTTGTTTTCCTTGTGTGTTATTTGGGGGAGATGTCCATTTGTGTAAGACTGGACTGAATATTCAGGACAAATTAGATTCGCAGTATAGGCAGTTAACAGCCATAACAAACAAGTAGACAAGAACAGATATATATTGAACGTAATTATAAACTGTATTCGGTTCTGCGGTGCTTTGGAGCTGGCTCTTAGGGGTACGACGAATCTGATGCCTCTCAAAATAAGGGGTTTTTTCGTGAGCTCATTCAGTTTAGTGCGGAGTTGGATAAAGAACTTCAAGTGCATCTCAGTCAGTCATCAGTATTCAAAGGCATTTTTAGGACTGTTCAAAACGAACACCTGCAGTGCATGTTGGAAGTGTATCACGAGGAAGTTCGCAAACAAATAAAGCGTGCGGATTATGTTGCAATTATCGCGGATGAAGCCACTGATGTGTCTTGCGAATTTCAGTTGGTTATTGTTTTGCGATACATTGTTTATGGAACACCCATTGAAAGATTTTGGAATTTTGTTAATCCAGAAGGTCAGAATGCTCAGTCTATCTCGGAGTGTATTCTGAAAGAAATCGAACCCTTAATTGGAGATGACCGAGCAAAACTAACAGCTGAGAGTTACGATGGTGCAAACGTTATGAGTGGCGAGTCAAACGGAGTACAGAGATTAATAAAAGACAAATACCCAAATGCGCACTACATTCATTGCTATGCGCACCAGTTAAACCTTATAATGTCTACTGCAGCCTCAGTTAATCGCAAAGCCCGCATCTTCTTTGCACATCTTTCAGGCATTTCTTCTTTCTTTTCAAATTCGCCACAAAGATCGAAAGTGTTGCATAGCATAATTCAGAAAAGCTTACCCCGTGTGTCTCTCACAAGATGGAAGTACCATTCGCGAGTAGTAAAGGATATTTATGAAAACAGGAAGGAGCTTAGTACTGTCATGGAAACAATTGAAACGAGTGAGAACATAAAATTACCCTCTACTACTGAAAAAGCTGGTTCATACAAACAAAGACTGCAAGATAGAGACTTCGTTTTCTGGCTATCGTTTTTCTATAAGATAATGCCTCATGTGGACATACTTTTTAATCAATTTCAAAAGAAGACAACTGAGCCAACCAAGGTAAAACAAGACATTCATAACTTTGAAACAATAATGCAAAACATCAGAGATGACATTGACTCCATCAGTCAGGTTAGTTTTGAAAATGACGAAACAATGCCTTACAAGAGAGCAAGGGTTGATGATAATAACAAAAAGCAAAATGCTTTGGAGGTGTGTGATGCCATATTTTGTGAAATAAAATCACGTTTTCAGTTCACTGGGCACCTAATTGCAACCAACTTATTTGATGTAAGCCAGTTTGACAATTATGTAACACATTTTCCAGACAAATATCTTGAAATTACGGACACATATACATTTCTGGAGAAAAGAAAGTTGAAGGGAGAGCTTCAAGTGTTCTATGCTAGGCCTGAGTTGAGAGCAGTTTCCGGTGCGGTTCCGTTTCTTTCGCTGATACTAGAGGATGAACTCTGTGCTACTTTTGAAGAGACTGTTAAAGTTTTGAAACTGATAATCACTATGCCTATCTCGACATCAGAAGCTGGGCGGTGCTTTTCAATGCTCACGAGGATTAAAACTTTTCTACGAAACACAATGAAAGAAGAGCAATTGAGTGCCTTAGGAATGCTGTCCTGTGAAAAGCTGTTCGTGTGCAAAATGGACAATTTCAATTCAAAGGTGATAGATTTATTTGCCAACAAGAAGGAGCGACGAATGGATTTTCAATACCGTTCCTACTAATTCATTTGAAGCTGTCTTCATAAAGTCATGGAGTTGCTGCTTTCGGTGAGTACAATGCTTTTAATTTTTAAAAGTTAGTAATTTCATTAAACCATTTTCAAAAATTCAGATTACTCATTTTGCAGTGAAGAATTGCGTCTTGTGTGTGCGTGCGTGCGTGTGTGCTCGCTCGTATGTGTTTGTGAGTGTGAGACAAAAATTTCTCGAGTTTGTTTCGTTTGATTTCAGTGCGAGGAAATTTATGGCTAAAGCAATAACAATAACTGTCTCTCTATCACGAAATCGTACACGAACGCTTCGTATCACATTCTCCATGAACTGTATTATCAAACTGTTACTGTACTCGTTACACCTATGCATAACAAGAGTACGAATGTAATAAATATCTATTTCCGTTTCCCTGTACGCTCTGTATGGTACAGTATATTATAAAGTGGTTTGGATTATTGATAAGATTACCTAAATCGTTCGTAATTGATGCACATATTTATATTTTAACAACCCTTATTTATTTATGGCACCATCAATAAAATACCTCACCGGCCGCCCCTGCTAGTAAGTGTCTCTTGTTCGGAGCAGAACACGTCCGTTCATGCCACTGCGTTGCATTTCACAGGAACTGCCCCGTTTCGTTCTGCAACTCTTTTAACGCAAGAAGAAATATCTGCTTACGTGAAAGACAGGCAGTTGGACCACCTGGTATATTGAATATTTTGCAAATATTTTGGGAATTGTTATTATTTTTTAATTTACTTCCTCCAATGTCAAGTCATATCGGATGGTGAATGAGTGAAATGAGTGAAATGATACTCGAATGAGCTCAGGGTCCATGGGGCTTAGAGTTACCCAACATTCGTCTTTCAGGATATACCTCTTTAATCTGAATTTCGTATAATTAGTAAATGGTACGTTGTAAAAGAATATACTGTACAGAAAAGAGGATACATCTCTTAAAGTAATACTCATTTTGATGTGGAATAAAATGTTATGTGGCATTAACAATTTCCAAGATATTTTCAAATGTTTGCACTTTATTTAAGGAGTAAGTCACTATTCATTTTTTGGGGTTATGCAAAGAACGAGTGCTAAAGTCAACACATAGCTATTCCTCTTTTTGAAACTTATCACATCGTGTCTTTCTTATATTTGCAGAAAGGTGTGAAAATATGTCATGAATGTTTAACATTATTAAAAAGTGGACTTGTAATGCTATGAGAGTTGTTCCAAAGGTTCTATTATTGATAGCTGTTTCATTTGTTTTCTTTTATTAAGACCATGCACACGGCTTGACAGTGGTAACGCCCAGTCCTATCCAGTCAATTTTAATTAATATGGCTGTATGAAGCTTACAAGAGTCAGCTCTGCTAAGAGATGCTGTCGTCATAAACATAATGTAGAAGCTTAGGGCAGCAATAACCGTAAGCGAAGGGTAATCATATTAATTGCTGTCCAAATTACCACTTGTGTGTAATTGCTTGAGGAGGTCTCTTGATGCATTTCGGAAGGTCCCAGATTAATCTAACTCCTAGCTTATGAAATTCACACTGTAATCACAGCTCACCCGTAGAAGCTGAGGATTGTTCCTGGAATTGCTCCAATGTATCCCAATATGCCTGTTTCGTGAAACTGTAGGAGCTGGTAAACATATGGCAGCCTTTGATGTTTACGTGTCAGTAGGGCTGGAAACCTGTGGAGGACAGTCAGTCTTTTCGGGCGTCAAACATATTTCTATAGGTGTATACCTTGATAAAACACCTTCCTTTGAGAGAAGTAGTAAAGCCGGTGGTCTATGTCGTGGATCTACGTTAGGTAAAAGAACCTCAAGCCTGATAAAGGGGCCTCTGAGTAAAATTAAGTGATTTGTCATGGTTAATATAGATCAGAACGCTGGGAACCAGATCAGTTAAAGAGCGTCCATAAACAATAACTCAGTTTTCAATTGTTTTAATCATTTCCCACACAAATTCCGGGTCATTGTTATCCCTCTTCGGCTATTTATCATTAAAAATTAACTTTTAACACTCCCTACGCATTGGCAATTGTTCACACAATAGCAATTTTCAATTAAAACCAAAATTGACTTACGAGGAAGTTGGGATTGGGATTTCATTATGGAGGGGATTCGGTACATAGGCCGCCATGCTGGGCCCATTGTTCCTATGCCCCCAAGCGAGGCACCGTCAGGAGGAAAATGAGGCGAAGGAGACAGAGGGCGGCCGACCCAACGAGCCCCGACAGTACAGAGGGCAGGGTCCCTGCAGTTTACTTGGATAGAGACTTCCCAGACAGGCCAGGACAACGAAACCGGTCCCCCACAGCGGGACGGCAACGAGCCCAGCAGCTGAGCTCCAAAGGTCCCTGGCTGGCGGTCCTGAAACTGTTCCAGCAAAGGAGCGGAGCCCGGCAACCGACCTATCGGAGGAGGAAGTAGTTTTCCATAGAGGATATCATCCCGCCATGTACCGCCGAGACACCCGCCGACACTGCTACCCTCAAAGAGACCATCAGATGAGAGATGATCACACACACACACACACACACACACACACACACACACACACACACACACACACACACACACACACACACATATATATATATATAAACACGATGGGTATCTACCAGGGCATATCCTCACAGTGTGAAGAATGACCCCCACTCTAATGACCAGGGAGTTACCGAGCGGTCCCAAAAGGGCGCCCGCGCCTCCGTGGGGCTTTCCATAGGGCAAGCCCTAGAGACTAACAAGGCCCCCCCCCCCATCTGGTCCTGTGGATTCAAGACGGGTTGGAAGTGGATACGCCACTTACGCGCGCCAACCCCAAAGGGGAAGGCTACCGATATGACCTCGGTAGCGCCGCCTGGTGATCTAGCACACCTTCTACTAGCTATGCAGGCTAGTACGCGGGAATATATGGCTTCCCTCAACCTCGTCCGGAGACGTAACCGATCTCCCACGTGTATCGGGAACCACTGCCCCCTCGAGTCCAACCCAATGCGAAAAACTCCCGTTCAGGGAGGTACTCGAATGTTTGGTCCCAGCAGAAGAGTGGAGACCGGCAACCGACCTACCGGATGATGATATATATAAGGGCGCTCAACTACGGCGGTCATCAGCGCCCTTTAAAAAACTAGTCATGGCAAAAGCCAGATATAAAACTTTCTAAAAAGTATACAAGTGTAACAAAACCTATTAAAATACACGTACATAAAAAACATCAATCAAAACCTACTAAACATTCCGTTCACTAAATCCTAAACTCTAAACTAGACAAGAATCTAAAAACCTTCTCCACGGGTCTCCACGCACGGCCTACACGTGGGTGGGCCTGTTGACCGTCTCCCTCAACCACGAAGAGGAGCCCACACGAGGGAGACTGTCGGCTCGGGACCCCGGGTGCGCCAAACCCGTACCTACCGAAGTAGGCCCCTGGGGGAGACCTATCGGAGGAGGAAAGAGACCATCAGATGAGAGGTGATAAGAAATGATAATGGAGATGAAATGGAGGGACAGGAAATTGGAGGGAATTCGCCTAGCGACTTGGGAAAACCCCCGTAAAACCCATGGGTCAGGTAGGTCGGTCACGGGAATCGAACCCGGGCCTCCCGAATGAGGGCCACAGACGAAACCGCCTGAGCCATCTCCTTCGGTTACTGAGGAGGTTATGGGTATTGCTATTTGCATACGCTAGTTGGCACAGAAGAAAAAAAAATTTCATGAGCTTAAACTTGAGCATAAGTTTGTCTTCAAAACCTTTTGAGTATTAATGAATGATTTCCAATTTTGGTTTCAGCATGGTAGAATCAATAATCCACAAAAGTGATATACATACATCGGAAATCAACCATTAGATCTGGAAATATACTTTGTTTTCTATAGATACAAACACTTAAGGGTATGTATGACTGAAATTTCATGAAAATCGTGAAAATAACGACTTTTTTATTTCAATTCTATAAGATAATTTAGACATTGCCGAATGTGAAAAATGCATAATTTGCCTCCGGACGCCATTCTTAAATGCTTATTTAAATGTCGGTGGCCTTTAAACTCTGTCAGAGTCACGCCCTCTTTTGCCTACATCCACATTCTTTGTCTGTTTTCCGTTCTTAAATTTTCAATTCAAGAAAAGAAAAATAAGGCTTTCAGACAAAATAGTTCCTAAATTGTTGCCAATATATCAGAGGCTGGCTTCTACAACAATACTAGAGATGTGCAAAACAGGAAAAACACAGAATGCCAATGAATCTTTGCATCATGTCATATGGAATAAATGTCCAAAGGAAGTTTTCATATCAAAACAAAAATTGGATCTTGCTGTTATTAAAAGCATCAGTGAGTTTAACATGGGTAGTCTTAAGTCATTGGAGCTGCAGCGAAATATCAGAGGTGAAAGTGTAGTAGACTCAGCAAGGAAAACTTCAGTGCAGCGAGATCAGACTCGTATCCTGCAAAGCAAGAAGCGAAGTTGTCCAGAAGAAAAGCAACATCTAAAGAGGAAAAAGGTGGAAAAAGCAGCAACAGAGGAGAGGAAAAAGAAATCTGAGGGTCCAACCTATCAGCCTGGTGGATTTTAATGTGAGTTATGCAATCAAATGTTTAATCGCTGTTTTCTCAATGTTCATATTTTCAGCATTTTTCTTCCTGTAAAATGCTCCTTGCGATGCAGTTTTTGTACTACATTCATGACATTTCCTAAACAGGTTCAGAATATCATGAGGAACGGAAATTGCCCTAGGTTTTATTGTGAAATGTATATAAGCATATATTTTTAATTTTCAAACACAAAACTTACAGTGTTTTAGACAAAAAAAATATTTGTAAATTAAAAAATTTTTGTGACCTAAACTAAACGAGACACAGAAAAACCCAGAGCAATTTCAAAAAGTATGTGTATTATCAACATAGTGTTAAAATATTAGACCAAAATTCAAAATATTTTGTCGCAAGGGACTTTTTTAGTGACGTAACAAAAAACATACAAAATTTATCATAATTTCTAAACTGCTGGACAAAAATGGTTTAAATTTAGGTTGTGACATGTTTACAATATACTACACCTATGGTGTAAATTTGAAAAAGCTAGCATTATTAGTTCAGAATTTGAAAATTTCAGTCATACATACCCTTAAATGTGACCATACATGTAACATGTAACCATGGCGACTATTGAATAGGTAAAGAAGAAACAACCGAAGGCATGAACCTTCGAGAACTACCGTGGAGGCCTAGGAAAGTTTCCGGTTCAACATTGATACTGTGACAAGTCAGATGGTGCTTAGATTTTCGAGTTTGTTCAACTGTTTTCTGAATTGACTCAACATATGTTAAAATGATGAATAGTGTGGACCCGGCTATAGGTATACAGATTCCGATCTTCTGTCCTGTGTTCCCCCAAAGCCGTGCAATCATTGCAATGCATCGCTCACCGTTAATCCCGCAATCACCAACTGACACCTTTGTGGCATTTAAAGTATCTTCTGAAATGTTCCAGCATCCACTTCAGCTGCCCAAGTTGATGCTACATTTACAGGAAGTTTTATATTTTGTAAAATAAAAAATCTATATTTTTATTACAAATCTGATGCAATAGCAATAAACCAAGAGCCCGCTTTAGGAGTGTGGTGATAGCTTGTCTGCCTCACATTTAGGAGTTCCGTGTACGAATTTCAGATAAGATTTTTCCGGCATTTTCCCTTATTCTGAAAAATGAATGTCTGGTAACTCTAAGCTCTACAAATCATCGGCTCATTTGTACACCATTTCGCAAATTGCTTTAATTTATCCTCCGATATAACGTTGAAGGACTTTAAATAAAAATGAAATGAGTCCAGCAAGAGCGAAGGGACATAAAGAATTAAATAATTGAGGAAAAGTAAGGACCGGGGTGCAATTTAATGTAATTGTGACCATATAAATTTGATTCCAATACCAGATAATTCTTAGAGCTTTGATAGCTGATGGTAATTATCTTTCGATGAAATTCTTGGTATTTACAGTAGGGACATAACATCCATGAGGCGCTGGACTGCAGCATTGCAATATCAATACTAGCTTGTACCGTATTATGGCATCTATAAAAGTGCGCGTTTTCTTATCAATCTGGCTGTCAACTCGTACCCATGCGCATGGTAGAGGTGGACATTCATTCCACGATACGGAAATATGTTGTTACGAATCCATTGAGATATTCAGGCGGAATGTGGTTTTATTAATTAGAGATTGCTAGCTATCGCATTTCCTGTTTGGCTTGAGGGGCTAATCTTCAAACTGTATAGCATTGGACTTCCACAGTATCTGCTCACTACCATTTGTAGTTTTCTATCAGATCGCACATTTACTGTTCGCATTGGTGGCATGGAGTCATCTCAGCGCCATATTACAGCAGGAGTTCCTCAGGGATCCATATTGGCCCCAATCTTATTTAGTATCCATACCTATGACCTTCCTGACTTGGCCCCTACCTCCATAGCCTTATACGCTGATGATACTGTTTTATATCATTCCGGCACAGATCTCCCTACAACTATTCACACGCAACAAACCTCTCTTAACTGCCTCGTTGAATGGTTCGATACTTGGCGCATACGTCTTAACGCCCAAAAGACCGCAGCTAAGATCTTTAGCTTACGTCGTCTCTCCAACTCTCCCGAATTGCATATTAAGCATGAATCAATTCCCTGGCTACCTCCTACCACCTCCGTCAAATACCTTGGAGTAATGCTGGACACTAAACTTACGTGGCGAGCCCATATTGATCGACTTATCTCGTTGGCATCAGGATGACTCTCAAAACTCGGTCCGCTACTTCACAGACACACTCCTCTTGGGATTGAATGCTCTCTGCTTCTCTACAAATCTCTTGTCCGGTCACTTATCACATATGCTTTCCAGATATGGGGTACGGCTAGCAACACTCATCTCCGAAGGCTACAGGTCCTGCAAAATCGATTTATGCGCATCGCCACGGATGCCCCTTGGTACGTAAGAAATCAACAACTGCATAAAGAACTTGGTCTCCTTCCTCTTCACCAGTACATACGTCAGATCGCCTCTCGCTTCTTCTCAAACCTGCCAGATGTTCCAGAAGCTGTGATGTACGACATCGGCGTACGAACCCGTCAGCCCACGCGCCTGAAGCGACGACTCCCACAGGATCTCCTCCTTAGTGACTCTGATTGAAAAAACTATGAATATTGTTTCACAATGACTGTTGTTCTTATCTCTTTGATTACTTGTTTTTTTATGAACTGTTGTTTTTTCTCTTTTGTTTCACAGTGTTAAGAAGATAATAGGAGCCAACTTGGTTTTCCTTACATGTTATTTAGTTCATAAAGATTCAATTAGTTAACAAGGATTTGTAAAGCATGTACTGCTGATCGATCATTGAATAAAATAAAAACAAAACGACGCAGGGTTGACACTAGTACTACACACAGACCGAAAAATGTGCAGCCTCATGGGTATGCTCAAGTTCAACGAATTTTACGTGATTGGGAACTTGTACGCTCTAAGCCACTGCAGGACAGACACGGAGGAATAAACGGGGTTGACAATTATTTATTTACGTTTGGTTTTCCGGTTTGTGCATAGTAATTTGAGCCAAACATGCATTTAATGGCAGGTTTTAGGGTTTGGGGGCCAGTGTTTTCCTTTTCTACTATCTAATCATGCTAAATACTTAGATAAATATTGTATTGCATCCAGAATTCGATATGGATGACAATGCTTATTCTGAAAGCTCGTTCCTAAACAGATATGTTACTGAAAATGCGGGTGAAAATCCCGATGAAATTTCAATCGAAGCCAGAAACATTGAAGTCCAGCTACTAGCACCAAAATCTCGGCGCATCTCGGCGCACAAACTGGTTTTTGTTTATTGCAACTTTACAACTTTCCTTGAGTATTTTTTCTGCGTGTTAACAGTCCGACAAATAGCATGTATTTTTGCACATAATTATGTCAAACGAAAGTGCAAAATAATCATCTCAATGAGTGATTATTCTTGTTCATTTTGTGATTAAGAGCTTTGAGTTTATTGCATGCATTTTTATATTTAAGTTGCTCTGAGTAACTTATTGCATAATGCTCGAAGGAATGATGTATTAAAGTAACGGGGTGGTAGGAATAATTAATGTGACCCTATTTCCTTTTGCAATTACGGATCCATTAGCGTACTCTGAAACATAGATGCTTCTACCATTAAATAAGTGAAACACAAAGGAAGTTCATGTTCATGCTCAGTCGAAGAAATGATAATTATCTCATTTACCCAATACGTGCATTATGCTTTAACCAGTAAAGTTATTATCATGATAATTGCGGATCGCTTTGTGATCTGCATTCATTACTTTTGCTGTTAGCACCTGGAATAAAAGCAAATGAAGCCGCAGAACAAACAGCTAACTACACTGTAACACGCAAACTGCAGGCGATAGCTCTGCAGCACGTTTCAAGAACACAGTATTTAAACAGTTTTTGTATTTCCTGTATATATCAAGAACAAGAAGCGCCACCAGAAACTCTAAAAAAGATCAAACAAACGTTCTGATGTGTTGTCAAACATATTTGACTTTTCCTGTGTTTTTTTTTTCCTTCCATACGTCTGGTTGAGATATTCTCCAACATCTGTTTGATTTAGTTTTGTTAGCCCGTTTGTATTCTGTCTATCCAGAGATGGGTCCCAGAGTTGTTGAAACAAAATACGTGTCCCAGACCGAAATATCAGATCTATATGTATTCGGTTAGAAACAATCTCTGCATCTTCATTAAAACGTTAATACGAGGGCTGTTCAATAAAGAATGATCACATCTTTTTATGACAACGTTCCTTTACCCATCCTTATAATTTTGATGGTCCTTCTCAAAATAGTCTTTCCTAAATGCGATGCAATTGTCCCAGCGTTTCTGCCAGTCTTCAAAGACATGCTGGAAACCATTTTTGAGAGATTCTTCAAAATCGCCTCCGCAGCCTTCACCACTGCTTCTGATGATCGATAATGCCTCCTACGAAGGCGTTTCTTCAAGTTAGGGAATAGAAAAAAGTCACCTGGGGCTAAATACGCAGGGTGAGGGATGCACTTCACGTTGATTTTTGCAACATATTCAGCAACAACATTGGCAATATGCGGCCGCGCATTATCGTGGTGCAGCATCCAGCCTGCTGCACGAAAATGTGGTCTTTTGCGCCCGATATGGACTTGCAATGTCTTCAGGACATCCCTGTAGTATTGTCCAGTTACTGATGTGTGTGCAGATACAACATGCTGATAAACCATTCCATGAATATCAAAGAATGAGATGACCATAACTTTCCCAGCAGAAGCAACCACTTTTGCTTTTTTGGGGGTTGGTGATGAAGGAGATTTCCATACTGAGCTTTGCTGTTTGCTCTCAGGATCAAAATGATGTAGCCAAGTTTCAAAAGCAGTGATTACGTTTGAAAGAAACTCCGGATCTTCCTCTAACATCAACTTTAACTGCATGTTACCTTCATTGCAGCGGTAGGCGATACTGAACATGTCTGAACTTGCCTGGTTCTCACAGGTGGGAACCAGGAGTACCAACAATGAAACTACTACGGCGTGTTTGTTTCACATTAAGCTAACAGAATATAATAAGATTGAATTTTAGTGCGAAAAATTAAGACTGTAAAAATTATGATCATTCTTTATTGAACACCCTCGTAATTTTCAATTTGAATTTTTTCTAGCAGTAAGTTGCATTTATTTTCTTATGTCCATGCCAATAGTTTTACCCTCCTGTGTCCTTACTTCTGGTTTGGAGTGGACTGGACTAGAATAAGTGAGAAGTCCACACTGTACTCACAATGTGATGGGAATGTCCTGTAGCTAAGAACGTGAGTCACCGTAAAGATCTCTAACGTGAGTTCGGCACCAGGTTTCTTGTGTAACTGCTAGGCGCTTGGGTTTCGACACCTCTACCTCCAGCAGGAAGCGACTACAACGCTGCACATTTTCCAAGAACAGCAGCCACAGCACGCATAGTTCCAAGTCCTCATGTATACTCTATTTCACGCTAGTTTAATGCTGCTGTAAACAACAAGGCGGAGGTGACTCAACTCGCCACGTGTTAGACGCTGCATTCACGCACATAAGTTGTGCAGCACTAGCAGTATGTGTAACAGCGCTAACTTCTAGATAATAAATAAATAAATAGAGGTTTACACATTAACTTATTAAATCTTTGAGATGGCTAATTTCTGAAAAAATAATCATGAACTTTACTGCGTATAGCACTTTTCGTAAAATCGTCGTATTTCTCCTCGCACTGTTTGCATTTACGTGATCTTCCCAATGTTCTTAGAGTTCCGGATGCTTGCTGTTCTATTCTAACACTATGTACACTACTTGCGAAAACACCATGGAAATCACCAGTTTCTTTCTCAATACTTTTTCTTTTGCCATTTACGTCCTTTAAATTTTTGAGTCATATCAGAGGATCAATGGAATGGGTGACATGTTGCGCAAATTGGCCCAGCTTAATGTTCCCCAACATTCGTATTTTAGGATAAGGTAAACACCGGAAAAAACCTTATCCAGGTAACTCATCCTGACCGAGATTCGAACTCGGGACCTCTTGAACGTGAGGCAGATATGCTATCCTCTACGCTACCGAGGTGGGCCTTTCTCAATATTTTTATATACAATTCCGGGTTTCTTTCTGTAAGCACCGCGAAACAATTCGCGATCATTCGCCTCTCACCACTTTTTAAAATTTTACCTCGATTGTGTTTTATTTCGGCTGAAGCACCGGCCTGCTCCTTGATGAAAAGCTTACTGATTTTAAATTGCATATCCATAAGTGTTCCTGGTCTTGTGAGGTACGCGAGATGTACAGGAAATACATTGTTAAATATTAGAAGCTACCCCCACCGAAATTCATCGTCAGTTATGCGAAGTCTATGGGCCACAGTGTACGGACGTCAAAAAGGCGCGAAAGTGGATCAGAGAGTTCAAAGACGGACGTACAGACGTCCATGACGAACAGCGTTCTGGTTGCCCTTCGGTTTCAGCAGAAACAATTGCAAGATTGGAGCAAGAAATGCTTAAAGATCGACGTGTGACAGTTCGCGAGCTGTGCGAACTTATCCCTGGAGTCAGTAAGACCACGATTGACAAGATTTTGGTCGAACATTTACATTATCGCAAGGTGTGTGTGAGGTGAATCCCCCGAATGCTCACTGGCCCAGTTCGGATGGGACATCCTCACCCATCCCCTCGAAAGTCCAAACTTAGCACCTAGTGATTATCATCTGTTTCCTGAGTTGAAGTCACACCTGGGTGAAACACATTTACGGACCGACGATGATTTGAAAAAACGAGGTTGAGCGCTACCTGCGCAACTTGGCCAGAGAGTGCTATGACAAGGGTATACAAAAACTGCCACAGCGCATGCAAAAGTGCATCGATCGCAATTGTGATTACTTTGAAAAATAGCTGTAAGTTCCGCCTTTCCATCAATATATCATTCATTGACAATAAACAAGTTCTCTATATTAAATAAAATTGGAGACCTTATTTTACGGACACGCCTCGTACAACAAACAGCGTGCTTTCTGGCTAGACCGCCACGCGGCTCTGTACAACAGCACTCTGCTTGTGAGTTGAAGGAAACAGTGGAAGGGATATAAATGGAACATTAAAAAAACATTAATTTAATAGACTCATCCTGGACTTATTAGAGTCATATGGTTAGACTGCTTGGCTCTCACCAAGGCGGCCCGGGTTCTATCCCAGGCAACCGCAAAGTGAGATTTGTGGTGGAAAACACGGCGCTGGGGCGGGTTTTCTCCGGGATCTCCGGTTTCCCCGCCATCTCATTCCACCGGTGCTCCATGTTCATCTCATGTATCATCAGTGTCATCGCCTGCGGTGCCGTATGTAGTAAAAGCGGGCGTTAAACACTACACATTTACGCACATTAGTACCCTTCTTATGCATGCCACTCAATCTGCATCTTCTTACTATTACTATTTCCTATATTTCACTTTATTTTCTACAATTATATTTATGTATTGATATATTATTGTAAGGAATGCAAATCAACTTAATACACTGGGCTACTCAAAAATGAGGAGGCTTGGCTCCGGGAATCGAACACATAGCCTCCCGTACCGCCTGAGCTATTGCTGTCGGTCGAGTGGATAAATGTGGAAACCTTTCGCAAGAAAACAACTTTATTGCAAAGTGGAAAAAGCACACGAGTCCTGTAGTAGTGTGATATTAAAATTCCATTCCTTTGTTCTAATGATTTCCCTCAAGTTTTTTTTTGGCGATGCTTGTCGGATATGCTAATCACTGACAACCTCTGCAACTTCCGAACTTGCCGTATGTTTGTACCAAACTACACATTCTCATTTCCCCGTGTGCAACTTTACCCGCGCTCGTAAAAGCTAAAACGCTCCTAATTGCAATAACCTTGGAGCTCCTGCTAATTAACGGTGGTGCAGCTCTGTATGTAATTCTAGAAGAGGGGCAATTCGTTTTTATTGCGGTACATCTTCAATTGTTTGAAGTTTTCTCCGCCTGGGAACTGACGGGTCACTGAACTTAATGTGCTTGCCCTTTTCTCGTAGCGCTCAACGGAACCGTGTAAGCTTTTCACAGGTTTGTTTTCATGGAAACGCCTACTGCAACAATTTTAAGAACGGAAATGTCTACCTATATGCAAATTTGGTTTCAAGATAACGGAACTGAAATCATTTTTATGCGGGAAGTGAAGTAATTTCTCAAGTTGATTTAATTGAAATGAATAGATATGTATGTATGAAAAGCGAGCGGACAACGCGGTAAGTTGAAGAGTCGTGAGTCGATCCCTATTGACCACGCGCTCTGACTTGGTTCTCTCGTTACTTAGACGAGTTTTCTTCTTCTTGGGAGTATTAGCTGAAATAAATCGGCATGTAGGTTGCAGTGTAAGAAGTGTTCCCCTTCCTGGTTATCCTTTACCATTTATGAATGCACAGATTTTATTTAAATGTCACATTTAATGTTCATGCTGATCATGTGGAAAGTTGAATCTTCCGCATTTAGTGTTGTAGCTTCATGTACCTATGAGATTTGTCTATTTTACTACATTTTACTGTATGTGGATAAACTACACTAAATTCTCTAAATGTTTTATGTGCTACCATGACGATATACTGCTTCGGAATTTATTTTTTCAACTGACTCACAGTTTTTTCGGGTAAAGTACAAGACGTCATCGAATTCATTTTGAGATAACATTTCCTATTTAAGAAGATTTTGGTTTACCGGCAAAAATACGAGTCTATGGTGGCTTATTTGATTATAGCAAGCTCACGAAAAGCGAAAAATCTGTTGTTTAAATCCGTATGCTACTGAGTTTTTCACTGTTTCTTCTCTTGAAAGTCATTCGTTTTTTGTGTCTTTCATTAGATACAGCGTGATCCATATAAACCCGAACCATTTTAACAGGCCATAATTTCCCTTTGAAAGCTCGGAAAATGTAGAAATTTGTTTTAATCTCAGTGGCTCTGGTAAAGTCTGTTTTTTTAACGTGTGTGCAGTTCCCACTCAAAGGGACCTCAAAGGACCTGACCTTTCCGCCCACTAATGACCGTCATAAATCTATCTCCACACTTCAGAAATGGAACACTGACGTTGGGAACCAATAGCAACCCTGATTTTCTGAACATGACAGTTGCATGTCTACTCCGCGTGGAGTCTCAGTTGCCAAAGTTCCAACTTCCTGTTGTTCTGTTTCATTAGGTGCAAGACGGTGATGTTAAAATGTTGCAACATTGTAGAAAGGACCGTCAGGAGGAGGGTCCATGTTGTAAAACGATTATGAGGGTTCCTCAAAGAAAGCGGCCGCCGTGCACTTGCGTTGAGTAGACAGACTTTAGAATTGACAGCATTGACAAGTTTTGACAGTTGACAGTCTTAAATGTCCATTTTCTTTGATACGACTGTAGACATTGAAGTTTATATGGGTATCTTCAAGACATTTGTGGAGCAGCTGAATGAGAGAGAAGGTTATTTCCAGCAAAAATGGAGCAACGTGCCACACATCTAATGACACCATGGAACTTGTAACCAGTTTCTTTGATAATCGAATAATCCCAAAAGGTCTGTTGTCCCCCAGATCCTCTGACCTAACCTCATCGAATTTTTTTCTTGTGGGGGTATTTAAAAAATAAAGTATACAAGAATAGGCCATGGACAATTGATGTTCTCAAGGAATCCATTCGAACCGAAATAATTAACATTGGCGAGGATACTCTCCGTAAAACTTCAGAGAATATGGTGAGACGAGTGCAAGCATGTATAGATGCTGGTGGAGGACACTTTCAACATTTTCTCTGAGATGTAAATTGTGTAATGTAGTCTTCCAATTGTGTATTATATTCTCCTAAAGTTGTACGTGTGTCCTATTATTGGTTCGCAAGTTATGGCCTATTGAAATGGTTCAGGTTTATATGGATCGCACTGTACCTACTATCTAAAGAAGGACCTGAAAATGACATTTTATTTTTAAAAAGAAATTTAATGTCAAAAATAAGTATATTAAACCTATATAACCTAGCTTTATTAAATCTTCCTACCACGCTTAATATTACCCAGGGTTCTAAGGAACTCCATAGTACAAAATGTAATCAATTTTCTTTTGAATTAATTAAATTAATATTACAGTGTATATGAATTTATTTATTTTAAAATAAATCAACCGTTTTTATTTATTTATGGAATTATTCACATCGCCCCGGTTCCAAATAATCCTTGTAATTTGAATTCTAGTGTACTCGAAAGCCTTTCACAGTAACCCGCCGTGCTGTACACAGCTACTCGCTCCGTATTTCTGTATAGCAAGTTATATTAAAACAGAATGTTATCGTGAAGTAAAAACAAAAGATGCTAGTACTGTAGTGATTTCATGGTTAGACCTATGTATTAAGCAAAGGTGGAGTCAGACTGAAAAATTCAATGCCATAGCCGGGATTTGAAGCACGGTTCTTACCGCCTCCGTCCGGCTGCGCTAACCATTGAACTACTATGGTCAACGTGCCAGTATGACATTAATTCTCCAACTGACTTGTGTTTTTAAGCACTAGGAGTTCTCATTAACACATGACTCAACAGAGCGTTGAGGCGTATTGACCTTCAGGTGACCAGCGCTGCGATCGTTCCTTATCAGGTCTTATCTGGTCGATTACAAGAGTGAAATATTAGTAATTGACGTACAGTAAGTTACGAAACACAAATAGAGCGATTGGTCGCTGCGGGTGTCTATATGATATGATTTCTCGCGCCTGTCGATGTATGACACATTGCTGTCCAGAAGACATGATGATATCTGAACAGACTATACATACACTGGACTCACCATGTATGTGCGATAAGCTCTGGTAAACATCTGTGTGTTGCCAATTTTTTCCGATACGCCTTCTTGCTTTGCCATGTAGTACCTTAATGGCGACTTATGCTGTAAGTACAGATGTATTATTTTATCTTGACAGGTATCCTGCGCGGTAGGGATGAGTAGCAGCTGTAGTGGGGATAGTACTCCTATCGCGCCACAATGCGTCACACGCGTAAGATTACGAGAGGGGAGGGCGGTGCATAAGGTGTCTAAAAACAAATTTCATTCTCGAAGCCAGTTTTGCAGCTCTTATAAACTAAGTTGTAATTCTTACTATGGTAGTAATCTCCACGCTTTTGTTGGATCTTAAATAGTACATAGGCATTTGGAACAAAACCCTGTTCTCCCCCAGCAGGCATGATAAACAACTTTCGGCCTTTCAGTATCGCTGCAGAGTTCCTGTAACGTATTTCACTCCAGGCATATGGTCCAGTATATGCTGTATTTATATAAGTTTCATCCATATAAACTATATAAACTTCACTTCAATATCTCCAAGTATTTCGTAAATACTTAAGCCTTTTTGCACGTATGATGCGATGTTCGATTAAAATTTGTCTCTCACGCTTAGGGATTTTGTTTGTTTGTTTTGTTTTGTTGTTTTTTTTTTTTTTTCAAATAATCCTAGTTCAAACGAACTCTTCTTAATGTTCAGATACTGCCTTGGAAGTCAGTAGAATTTTTAAGCTTCATAAGCACTTTCTTCAAAGTTGGTCTTTGTTTTTCTGTGCTTTAAAAATTATTCATAGTTTGAATTAAAACATCCAAATTAGATTTTGTGTATGTTCTTAATTTTTGTTTACTGGGCATAGAGAAGGACGTTGTTGCACTAGCATCAATGGCTTTTCTTTCCTTAATAACTCTCCTAAACTGCTTTCAGACACAACTGTTGCCTCAGATACCCTTCCCCAGATTTTTATAGCTGACCCAGAGCATTGTTCCGTTTTTTATAAATCTATGGATATTGGTTATTACTTCTCGTGTTTTTAAATGTAGCACTTTATTTCCTAATGTGTTGCTAGGAGGCGTCATTTATAAATGCTCTCTTGGAACCAGGAGACAAGCACATTTTGAAACAAGCTGTAGTGTTACCGAGTAGCTCTGCACGTGTTCACTTGCTCGCAACTGGTACGCAACTGACCTGCCCTCCCCTCCAGTTGTAACCGTTCTGAAGTGGACTCGTCCAGATACCACTGTGCATCGCTCTGCACTTTTCAATATAAAAAAAAAAAATACATCTGTACCTTAAGAACGGAGCTTTACAGTTCGGACTACTATTAGGTACAATTAATGGAAATTAATTTTTCTTTCACACTAACCGTGTGTAGAACTAAGTATGGAAATATAGGTCAGACTGAAAAATTCAATGTTATAGCCGGGATTTGAACCACATATTTTCCGGTCTCCGTCCGGCTGCCCCTAGCTATTGAACTGTCATGGCCAACGTGCGAGCATGACATTAAATTTTCCTATCGACTCGTCTTCTGCACATCACAATTAATTTGCGTCTATGGTCAATAACCTTTATCAAGTCTCGTTTCCACCCTTCTTAGAACATTTCTGACGTTAAAAGACTGAGAACATTTACAGGTCACCGAGCAAAGGGTTTGGGAAAAAAGGCTCAGAAATCGTTTATGCGTGACTGAGCACACTTTCTCTGTGTGCTGGACGAAGGGACGACATGGAAAATTGTCGAAGCCTTTGAAACGTCTCCTTAGGGTGTAGGGTCCATAATCAAGAGAGGCTTCCCATGTATGTCAAGAAGCCTTAAGGACATGGAGTCTCAAATGCACGTGCGTGACCAGTCGAGACTCCTTTGTTGCAGATATATAAGGAGTGTTTGGTGAGAAATGTTTCTTTTTTGTTTCGTATCCTCCCGAGAACATATTCACAGTTTAAAACTTTTGATCAAAGCTGAGTAGCTAAGAAAATATCAGAACTTCATAAATATGTATGTTTTAAAATCTCTGATGGTTTAAGAGAGAGGTATATCGTGTGAAACTAAATAAGAAAAATGTTGAAAGCTTATGAATTTTAATAAAAATGTTGTTGTTAGCTAATGCTGTGACGTATTCTCTTTCGGGCGTCCAATAGTAGGAGATTAGATGGGTCTGAATACCTCCTTGTAATTTTGGATTTGCTGTTATTAATTGTTCCCTAATGTATTTGTAACAGCGTCTTGTTTCTTCTAAAGGGTGCACTGTGTTGATATATTTTTGTTTTGTTTCATTTATACCTCGCCTTCAACTTCAATGGTCATATCGGCGGCTGTTCTCCTTTGGAACATATGTGTTAACTCGTATTCGTTGGGTTTCAATCATTAGATCTCTCTCTCTCTCTCTCTCTCTCTCTCTCTCTCTCTCTCTCTCTCTCTCTCTCTCTCTCTCTCTCTCTCACACACACACACACACACACACATACACACACATCCGTGCTCTCATTCATACTTCCAAACTCTGGGGAAGATGGGGAGACACTTTGGTTGGAGAAAAATCCCTACCCACAGCCAGGAATCGAACCCGGGACCCTTCGCACGGCAGGCAGGTGCTCCACTGACACGGGGCCATCTGTGTTGAATTGTATAAATTTATTCTATTGAGATTTGCAGTTTAGTAGTCATGACTGGTAAAAATAGTATCAAATAAGAAACTGCAACAAAAGTATTGTCGCCGATCGCATTATTTCGTTGGAGTTGCCACAAGCCAGTGCTGGTAACGCGTGGGCGGGAAAGAGAGAGAGATAGTGCCGCAAGCCGCAGCTGGCGCGTGGGCGAGCGCAGAACGCTTGCCGAGAGAGGAAAAAAAAACAGAGAGAAAGAGACAGAGATAGCCTTGAAACGTCGGCGGCTTTCTAGAACCATGTTTGGAGGTATAAAAGCCCGCAGTGATAGAGTTGCAAGTCAGTTGCCAGCGAGTTGCAGTTGTTAAATGTGTGTTTATCTATTTGAAGTGTACCGCAAGTGATATCTTTCTTATGTTTACGTGTGGTGAGGCAACGAGGGACCTTGAAGACTGTGTTTGTGTATGTTACGTCATTCTGCTGCTGTTAGGGTTGTACAAAGGTTGTTTTTACTTGTAATAAAGATCATTTTAAAGTTCTGCAAACAAGACAATTAATTCTATGAACCCACAAAGTCACAGTATTGTATACGCAACTAATATAGAAATGCCTGATCAATAGTAGGGATAACTGAAGCAATTTAAGAGAAACATTTTGAGATTATTCCTTTTATATTTCATAGAATGTGCTCACAAACTACTTCTCTGAAGTAAACTGGTACCTAATATGTTATAAATGAATTAGCACACATTATTAACCTTTTATTACTGCTGCTGTGCAATACTGGAATACAATTAAGATCAATAGTCTAATAAAATTATAGGGAAGTATATAGATAATTGGAATAAGTAAGTAAAATTACATATGTATGTTAAAATCAGAGGCAAGCATGTTACCTCTAGATCACGGAGGACGGCGACCTATTGTGGGACTTAATAAAAGAGTGAATCTTTTTAAAATTCATGTCAACGATTCTAGGCAACTTAAGTTCGTTTCGTTATTACATAAACAAATCTTTTAAACAGCAAAGTTATTAATATTTCTTTCGTCCGCCGCGAAGTATGTATGACCCTGCACGCACTACCGATAATCGATGACATTAAACAGTTTTGTATGCACGAAAAGCATGAAAGCAGATTTCAGATGTTTCAGTATGTCTCTTCTTATTGTTAAATTCTTTTCAAGACATCACGAGAAACAAGTGAACAGCAACATGATATTGAAACAATTAAAAAAGTATTGAACAATGACAACCATATTACGGAATACCTCGAAAATAGCCAATGTTACTTAAGTATAAAGTAAATGTACACTGAAATACAATTAAGATTAATACTGTAATAACAATTATATGTAAGTATATACACAATTGCAATAAGTAAGTAAAATTACACATGTATGTTAAAATCAGAGGCTAGCATGTTACCTCTAGATCACGGAGGACGGCGACTTATGGTGTGACTTAACTTAATAAAAGAGTGAATCTTTATAAAACTCTGAATATTCAAATAAAAAGGTACAGTACTTCAATAATTACAATTGCTAATGCAAAGATTCAGAAACAGCTTAATTCATCAGCTTTCAACAGTCGGCAACTCCTTCAAATAGTTCTTAGCTATTAGCTTCCACTAAATTTATCAGTCAGCTGAACCGGTGTTGTCCACTCTCTCCTCAATAAACCAGTTATAAAAGTGCATTAATAATAAGTATTTGATCAAACTCCTAGCTGATTTAGATTCTACTTTATGCCTTAACACGTCTAGTTCCATGCACCATTCCTCTTCATAACCCCGTGTCAAATGTTTGACGACTTTAGCTAAATTGTGTATTGTAATTTTATAGCCTTTCACTTATTTATGACTTAGTATTTTGGGTATCGTAAAGAACATTAAAAATTAACGAAAACACAACAGAGTCAGGGGTTCAAAATAATATTAACAGTCCCTTCGTTATTCATTTTACATATCTATTTGTTGTCTAATAGAATAACTGCACCATCATCATTATTACCAATTTCTTCTTGTTTTGTGCTACTTTCCCCCCGATTCCCATTAGTTGTAAGAATTTAAGAGCAGGTAAAATATTTCTTAACTTTTAGATGAAGGTACGAATTTCGCTGTTAACTTGCATAGGGAGACATTAACACATTCTTTACATGTGTAAGGGTTCATATGGGTTCACCTTAACGTTCTCTATCAAGAGGTCCCAAGTTCGAATCTAGGTCAGGTTGAGTTACCTGGATAAGGTTTTTTCCGGGGTTATCCCTTATCCTGATAGAGGAATGTCGGGTAACTCTAAGCTCCATGGACCCCGGACTCATTTGAGCATTATTTCACCCATTTCATTCATCGTTCGATATGACGTAAACTGAAAAAGAAGTTCGCTAGAATCTGTCTGTGAAATAAAACGTTTTGTCAATTCGGAGTACAGAAACAACTTTTAGATCCTAAGAAAGTATGAATTTGGTTAAAAATTGCAGCACATTCTTAACTATCTTTAGAATGTATTTCTTTCAGATTACTAAATCATATCTTCAGGGGTCACTCAGTACAACGTTTTACTGTAGCAAATACCATGTTTGATTTTATAGCGTGACCAATTCTGAAGCGATTTCTTCTGTTACCAGAACTGCCCAAAATAATCCAGTTATTTTCGAGTTAACACAGGTTAAACCAAACACAGCGATTCTTGGTCCCACTTATGACAATAGGTTTGTGACATTTACGAACTCCTTTTCACAATAATATTATTTAAGAGTCCGTTGTTAGAATTTATCATTGTTATGAACAGGACGAAAATCTCAGGCCACATACTTTGAAGTAAATATTGTTAATAAGTTCTTTAATTTTATAGTGATAAAGTTAAGCCTTATGTTTTCCACTCTCTGTGGAACTGGAACTCAGCCCAGCCGAATAAATTGCCTACACACATTAGGAACCCGCCGGCTGTGATGGCTTCTGGCCGCCTGTAGAGTACTTTCATTTCATCCTTCCTCCCGGGATCTGGCGCACAATAAGCCAACGGATGCAGTGCCGGAGTCCCTGCCGTAATAAACAAGACAAGATGTCTCGTGTTTCTCCATTCATAATAATGAATTATTTCAAGTCAACATGCATAGCACAAAATTGTATTGCTAAAACAGTTACAAATCCAAACTAAAACTTTTAAAAGGAGGCTTTTAATAATGTGAAATATTGTTAAATATGTTCCTAAATATAATTAATGATTCACAACAAATATTGACATAAAGGTATAAGAAAAGAGTACTTTTACGACTATAAACAGTGCTCTTTTGTTTCTTGTAAAATTACCAAATTACCAGTATGACAATTGCCTGCGTTTTAAGTAATCAGAAATAATGAAATATGTCAAAGGTCCCTCTTTCCGTAGCACTCTGTAATTTTCAAATCATTTTAATGGAAAGTTTTATATTCTTTTGTGCAGGCTAAGGTTAGTGGCAAGGACCTCCAGCAGCTTGGTAATCAAATCCGAAGCTTTGTAAGTAATGGCTGAAGTTGAACAGACGGTCCCACGAGTAAAATAGACATACAGTAGAGGTAAATGTTTTGACTTCTTGATGGTCTGATGAGTTTATACGCTCTTGTTGAAGGGTCTGTGCTAAGGGGATTGACATTCAGACTAAATATTTTGACAAACCTGAAGCGTAGAGCGACTCCAGTTACAATCAAACGAGAAAAGTTGGTTGACATGGCAATCATTGAACTTTTAAACTCTCCAATAAATCATTTTGCCATTTGGCAACAAAGATATTTTGCATCATTTTAACTGTGGTTCTTGTTTCTTTCTTTGGCCTTAAAACAACAAAAAGTATTAGTAAATGTTTTATATTATACATTTTAATTATTTGTGGAGTTGCTTGATTTTTTTTTTGAAGTACAAAATGCAACTGCGGTCAAATATGCTGGATTTTCGAAGGTATTGCTCACTTGAACCTGGTCGGTAAAGGTTGTGGTGTACTGTGGATGACTACTCATTGTCTAACGAACCTTTATTTCGATTTCACAAGGTTTCGATAAATAGAAAATGTGTTCTGCTGTAACAAGCACATCTCTACTTCATCATTCCAAGATTCACCCAAAAGGTAAATTCAGGAATTAAAAAATAATTACTGCCTCACCAAGACATTCTAAATGTGGTAACTATGGTTTCTTCCGATTCTGGAAGCTAGTTTGGTAACCTTGAATATATCAAAACACACACTGGAGGCTTTTGACTCCAAATCCAAGGATTGGTATCACCAATGTATATAAATACTGAAAGAGTTGAACTAAATTTGCTGAAGCCAATGATCTGCATATTCAATGATTCTTGTTTTTAAGTGTTCAACGCCCCGTTTTTAATATATAGGTACGGCACCGCAGGCGGTGAACGTGCATGATGCACGAAACGAGATAAAATTGTCGCGAACCCGATCGCGATAAGGCGGCTTGGCACACAAAGGAACGGACAGGTTTCACGTAGATAACGAGCTTGCATAAGCAGATAAACATAGCGCTTTAGATAAAAGAATTACTGAAACAAACTGAGATAAATGGAAAATTCTGGTAATATCTTGATTATTTGGTTTCTTTATTCTTCTGGAAGAGTCTCGAATTATGAATTAGATATAAAAGAGATTGTAACACACCAGCCAGCAGGAGTACTCTAGCCAGCTGGAAGTGTTATTGTAACGAGAGCTAATGTAATCAGCTGTCACGGTTGTTATTGTCCAAGGCAACTAGAGTAGTCAGGTAGGCCATTCCAGAGAGTCGCGCTGCCATTGGCTAACGCGCATGACGTCACTGAGAATACAGTTCAACCGCGAGAGTTAAACACTAGCCTCTCAGTATGTGTTATTTAAGCTCTGCTACGTGTAAAATCGGAAGAAATAAACATCCACTTGTGTATTATAATGAAGGTTCCTTCTAGCAGTTAGTATTAAGAGTTTAAAACATGTTACTATTCATATGTACTTAATCAGTGTAGCTCAAGAAAATGACGAAGCAACCCATTGAAGATTTTTCTTTGCTGCAAGTTTCCTGATCATTTCTGCCTTCGCTCTTTTGTTTAAGTGCCTAATTCTAATGAAGGTTCTTGTCCTCACATTAAGAGAGATCACATTGTGACGAATTTCGGGAAACTTGGAACTTATTATAGAAATTAAGTTTTGCATCACTCCATTACACTTCGCAGGACTTTGTCCATGGAAGCTACAAAATATTACTTCTGTACCTTGTTCTGCCGTTTCAAAACACTGTTTTCTTTCTTCAGGGCTTGCATCCGAGTCTTTAGTCTAATTATTTCCTCTTCAGCAACAACAGAGTGGTCAGGAGCTACCTTCGTGCTGGTCGACGGGTCCAATTTTGTTTTTTTGGGAGATAAAGATACTATAGTAGACAGCGCCCTCTTTCGCACGATCCTAACTTCGCACCGGCGATCTCTTGCTGATATTGCCTATTAATAAAAACAGTTTATTATTATCATTATCATTATCATTATCATTATCATTATCATTATCATCATCATCATTATTATTATTATTATTATTATTATTATTATTATTATTATTATTATTATTATTATTATTATTATTATTATTATTATTATTATTATTATTATTATTATTATTATTATTATTATTATTATTATTATTATTATTATTATTATTATTATTATTATTATTATTATTTACATTCTCCAACGTTGTCATATCGGACGATGAATGAAATGGGTAAAATGAAGTTCAAACGAGTCCGGGGTCCATGAAGCTTAGAGTTACCTGACATTCCTCTATCAGGATAAGGGAAAACCCCGGAGAAAGTCTTATATAGGTAACTCACCCTGACCGAGATTCGAACTCGAGGCCTTTTGAACATGAGGCAGACGCGCTACCATCTACGCTGCGAAGCGGGCATGATGGTGGTGGTAGTGGTAGTAGTAATGATCTGTTTTTCTTGTTATACAAGGTTTCTTTGATAATTCTGGTAAAAAAAAACAACAATAATGTTGTTTTTCATGAACATCTGACCTTATTTCTCGACATAGTCTCCATTTATGGCAGTATACTTGGTTTTAGCGATCTTCCAGATGTTTCATCCCGTCGGAAAAATAGGTTCCATCAAGGTATGCAAAATACTCGTTAACGGTGTCTATCACTTCTTCATTTGATGAAAAATTCGTACTACCAAGTCTAATGTTCAAGTTTGGGAAGAAGAAGTCACTTGGGGCTAAGTATGGTGAATAAGGTGTATGAGGAACCAGTTGAAAACCTAACTCATGCACTTTCGCCATTGCGATTGCCTATGTGTGCGATGGTGCATTATCCTGGAGAAAGAGCACATTTTGGTGTTTCAATCTCGGTCTCTTTTCAGTCAACTCAAGTTGCAAACGATCCAACAATGAAGCATAATAGGCTCCAGTTATGTACTGCCTATTTCCAAGTATCTATGAGGATTATCCCTTGAGAATCCCAAAAAACAGCGGCAATCACCTTAACAATTGACAAAATGCTCCTTCCCTTCTTTGGTACACTTTCACCAGCCTTTACGCATTGTTTTGACTGCTGATTTGACTGGTGAGTAATGATGGATCCAAGTTTCATCCACGGTCACAAATCAGTGCCGAAAGTCTTACGGATTGTGATTAAACATCTCCAGAAACTCGGTAGAAGTGTTCTTCCGGATGCGCTTTTGGTCGACTGTGAGCAATCGCGGCACCCATCTTGCACACAGCTTTTTCATTGACAATTTTTCATGCAGGATATTGTCCACTCACTCAGTTGAGATTCCTGCAGTCTTAGCAGTCTCACAAATTTTGATTCGGTGGTCTTGCATAACCACAACGTGGATGTTTTCACCACACCTGTTGTGGTGGACCCAGTTGGGTGACCGGAGCGATTCATCTTCGGTCTTTTACGACCACGTTTAAATTCATTGACCCAAAAGTAAATGGTCTTCAGTGCTGCTGCACAGATCGCGTAAACTTCATCCAATTCAGCTGTTACTTGTGCGGCAGTCCAGCCCTTCGAATGAAAATGTTTAATAACAGCATGAAACTCTGTTTTCTCCACGTTCAATCGCAGTTATCACACTGACCAGTTCAGATGGCTGTCAACAATGAATTATGCACTGTAGCACGTTCAAATTTTCAGTTTAATCTTTCGAATAATCAAGCTTACCACCCACAAGGTTGCAACAAAAAATTTCCATTCGTTCATGGAAATTTACCAGACTTATCAAATGACCCTCGTATTAGGTATGAGTTATTCATGCGCCACGATGTTCATATGTTGATAATTTTGTTTTCTCGTGTACATTTTGTTTTAATTCCATTCTTTTACATTCTTCACATGGCCTAAGATAGCGTTTGTTTCTGATATTCCAAAAGCAGGATTCTAGCATCAGTTTTAAATAGCATTAGGCTCTTCAAACCCGAACACGTAGCTTTGAGGAAAGACGTTCAGTAAACGATCGAGCAAATTACACGTTTAGTAGTACGGCATTCTTCTGCATTTAATGGTTCCTTAGTCGAGAGATATATAATCTAGAGCCATGAACATTTAGTTTTAGGTCGTAAAATTTGTCACTTTTCTATAGACTAATCTGAATTTCAAATTAGACCCCAAATAAGCCGTTGTTAGTGTCGGGAGCAAAATGCTTTTTCCGATATCAAATTCTATTAGCTTGGCTACGCTACAAACTGCCAGCTATGTATACATGCTTTTTTGGAGGAGCAAGAGAGATAACTCCTTACAGTTGATAGTGGAGTGAGACAGTACATACATACAAAAACATTAGGGGAATTTCCTGCTCCATCTACCAGCTAATTTTATTTGCTGCAATGCGCACAATTCGCCATTCTGGGCCGTTGCCCTGTACAACTTCGATCTGCACTACAGGTCCCGTCGAGGTTCCTTCATCCAGAAAAAAAGGTGGATGTTTACGTCCGGAGGAGATGGACTACAGGACTCAATTAAAAAAAAAATATTGTTGCATCGTAGACTGTCCTATTTACAAATCCTTTACTCGGCGACTATCTTAAGGTCAACACCTACTAAGAGTAAAGATCAACTAATATATTACATTCATATGCATTTCTCTAGTGACTATAGTTTATTTTTAGGTAACTTCCTCAAACTATTGTTAGGCAAACTTAGTTTTTCATATGCGTCATCTTGATCGAGAAAGCATTTGCAGAAATACTCTCCTTTATACCTCCTTTTGGATATAAAAGGGATAGAGGAAACCGAATAGATGATCAGATGTTTCAATATGGCTCTTCGTAGATTTAAAATTCTTTCCGTGACATTACGAGAAACAATTGAACAGCAATAGGATATTAAAAACAATTGAAAATGTATTGAACAATTGCAATCAACATTATCGGATATCTCGAAAACTGCCGATGTTAGTTAAATATAAAGTACATTGTATTTTATTGAACAAGAAGGTGCGCGGTGCGCTTTTGTCATTTGTTGTGAATGAAGTCGTCTTCACAGGTTATACCCAGAAAACTTAAGGTATACATCTTTTGCTATGTAAATATCTTACATGTATGGTATTTTAATCAAAATTATTAAATATAAGTTTATAAAAATCTAAAATAACTTGCCCATATAAGGGGTAATATGAAGTCGCAAATTTTGTTATACACTTACAAGACACTCAATTTAGATGCCATGACTCATATTTTAATTTTCATTTTTAGGTTATTTGTAACTCCCAACACACTACATTTTCTTTCTAAAAATAATTTTTTAAATTTATGGAGCCTCAAAACACTATTTCTAGTGAAATTTCAATATCAAATTATTTAATACATTCTCCACCTATTAAATACGTGTTAGAGAAATTATAAAGTGAGAATCACGAATTGGACTCGAATTTTTGATAAGTTTAAAATTATTTTGGGTTGAGAATGCTGCTCTTTTTATTTAAAAATTCAGATTGGTATGCGCAATACTAAAGTTTTGAAGATCATACATTTGCAAATATAGTAACATGAGAATTTTAAAGGCACGTAAGTACATTTTTGTTTTATTAGGTTTCCTTTGACATCTTACAGAAGGTAGAGGGATTTCATCCAACAATTTTTATTTGTATTTCATAGGAAATGCATATTAACCTTATTTTGAAAACTCGCGCGCGCACATGTGTGTGAACGACACACTGAAAACTAACTAATCAGATAAATATCTACTAAACTGTTTATTTAAGAAATTTTTCTAATTCTAAAGTACCCTCCAAAAATGTTGATTAAAACATTATATTTTTAAAAGCTCACAGCGTAAGTGATAGCGTGTCGGCGTTACGTTCAAGAGAACTCTACTTCGAATGTCGGTCACGGTGATTTATCTGGAAAAGTTTTTTTTTTTTTTTTTTTTTTTTTTTTTTTTTTTTGCCGGCGTTTTCCCTTATCCTGAAAGATGAATGTCTGTATATCTAAGCTTTATGGACCCTGGGCTCAAATTGAGCATCATTCCTCCTATTTCATTCATCGTCCCATATGGCAGCGTTGGAGGACGTCGTCGTCTTCTTCTTCTTCTTCTTCTTCTTCTTCTTCTTCTTCTTCTTCTTCTTCTTCTTCTTCCTTCACGAGTTAGGCTTAAGCCTGTTCCGGTCTCACATTTCCTGATGCCATCTCTTTAGGGGGCGTCCTATTGATCTTTGTCCTCTTGGTTTATAGTTGAAGGCTTGTTTTGGTATTCTTTCTCTTGGCATGTCATTAAGGTGTTCGACCCATTTGTTTCTATATCTTTGGATTTCTTCTAGCAATGGTTGTACTTCTAATTCTTTTCTAATAATTTCATTCCTAATATGATCTTCTCTTGTACATCCTTTGATTGATCGTAAGAATCTCATTTCAGCAGCTTGTATTTTACTCTTCTCCTTTTCCACAAACTGCGTGGAATTTTTGTATTTTATTCCTTCTATCTTGATTTTCGGATTCATAGGTTATATCACAGCTAAGGTATTGAAAGTTGGAGGACGTTAATTAAAAAATGTATGTACAAAGTATTTACATGCCAAAAAGTACATCTTGAATATTCTTCAAATAGCCTGTCGAAAGATTTTCATTATATAATTTTGCAACACTGGTGATGTTTAAAAATACATTATCGAAAAGATGTACTACTCCCTTGAATAAAAATTTATGCAAAAAGTAACATTTGGCGTGACGAACGTGACCAACGAAGGTTGGTTCATTTTGTTTTGAGTTTTCCAACATCTACGATCATTTCTGAAGCTGTCACCATTGTTTATTTCCTGATGCGAGTTTTATAGATCTGACTATCGCTTCAACTCTCCCTACTACCTATAACGAATAATGTAATAAAATCATTGTTGCAAATGCTCATCTGGAATGATATGACGTAGACAGAAAAATAAACTTTTTAAAGAACAGTTTGTAAGAGGTATATGCAAGTAAACGATACTGGCTACAGGAATCTTATGTATATAGGACATAGGATTTTTTGCCTTTCTAGTATGTTTTGGTGCAGTTCATGGTATAAGATTCTTACGAAATAATACGTCAACAAAATAACTCTGAATTTTATATTTATACAGTCTATGTCATTTAATTTAGAGAGCTAGTTTCCAGTTGCGCATTACATACCAAATGCCTTAGAAGACATTCGTATTTCGGACGCCTCGTCCAAATACTTAATTCATTCGCTAAATCTTTGTTAGCATACTTATACAAATATAGCTTTTTTTATAATCTTTTTTTCCATTATCAGGTACCTGTTCCTTTTAACACTTTTTCAAGGTTTTTTATTTTTATCTTTTTTTTTTAACGGTGAAGGCTCTCTTGCTCTTATGGATGCAAAAGTACCATATTTAAACTATATTAAATCTGTTCTTCATATTGTTAGAAATCACATTACGATCAAATCTTAAATAAAGTAATTGCTCTACTTAACTGATGCTGCCTGCCCGCTTCGGTAGCGTAGATGGTTGCGTGGCTGTCTCACGTTCAAGAGGTCCCGAGTTCGAATCTCGGTCAGGATGATGTACTTGGATAAAGTCTTTTTCCGGGGTTTTTCCTTATCCTTAAAGGCGAATGTCGGGTAGCTCTAAGCTCCAACGGTCCTGGACACATTTGAGCATCATTTCACCCATTTCATTCACCGTCCTATATGACTTAATGTTGGAGGACCTAAATTAAAATAAAATAAAAAACTGATACTGTTAACAATACACAAGAATTCAGCAGAACAGTAAATTTGACAGAAGGTTTACCTAATGAAATAGTAACACGACATTTTTGTTTCCTCTACGTACTTAAAGTAGAGAAATTATTGTGTGCCATCCAGAAAGGGTATAAAAATTGACGTAGGAAATTTTAGCGTAAATATATTTTAAGATTACCTGCATCCTAAAAAGGCAATTTTAGAAAAAGATTTGATTTTGTGCGAGAAAATAATCTGTGAATAGCACGAAAAATCGATTAAGTAATTAATTTGAAATTTAAATTCGGCGTTTTCTAAGAATGTGACACGATTTAAAAAAGTCCCAGAACTACCTCCTTCATGGTAGTCTTCGAAAACTTAGTCTTCATAAATACGGCTGTCATAGCCCTATGTTTGGGTCATTTGCATTTTCTTCTCATTATTTTAGGTGTATTGCTTGTTCTATGATTGAATCAAACCCTTTTCCCATCTTTTACTAGGTGCTCTTGGACTACTTCTTCCTTCCGGATTGTAGGTTGTATCCAGGTTGTATCCTATAACTCCCTAATTTCTTCATTTCTTACTGTCATATTCTCCTTAACACATTCATTTCAGTTGTTTCCATCAGTCTGTTGTTGTAGTCTCTGCTCTTGTTCCAAAGACAATAAGGCATCATTGTCGAACTACTGCTTTATAAATTTGGATTTTTATTTCCTTTCTCATATATTTATTTCCCCATACTAGTTCATTAACACATCTATATATTTTTGTTGCTTTTACAACTTGTTGCTTAATTTCTCGGGCCAAATTTCCCTCACTGTTGATACAAATAAGTGAAATGCAAAACCTTTCCTGCCATTTTGTTTTAAGTTCTATCTTGTATCTCAACGGTTCTTTACTAATGGTTAACACTTTTGTTTTGTTTATAGAGATTTTAAACTTCTAATTTTATGTTAGAACTCGTACAAAAATCTTCGCAGATTATCCTCTGTTTGTGCCACAAGTAAATCATCTGCATAACATACCATACTAATCTTTTTACCTCCCATATTGTATTCCAATTCATATCTAATTTCTTTAATTATTACATTTATAACAATGCTGGATAGGAATTTTCTTAGGGAATGCCTTGTCTTACGCCTCTTTTTATTGGAAATTCTGTGTTAGTAACATGATAAAATATACCTATAGGTATCTTGAACCCTTTGGTAATAGCCTCTTAAATCTTCTACACTCTGAATGACATTCATATGCTGGCAAACATGAATAAATAAATAAATAGAGCCACCAAGATGACAATAGTGTTAAATTGTACTTTTGTTGTTTGTTGGCTTTGTGATGCGTTGATAGTACGGTCCAAAGAAAGCAGTGGGAAGCAATCGCTTGTCATACGGCGGATATAACGTTGGAGCGCTCAAGGCAACGAGGGAAATAACTGCCACCGTAATATTACGTAGCGCTCTTTTCCGTAAAAGAGACATTTTCCAATACCGTGTTTTCTGATACGGTACATTCTTTCGTCAGTTACCCAATATTCCATAAATGTAGTAACGTCTTCTGTCACGATAGAGATTTCTTTCCCATTTTTAAAAGAAATATTATTACGATCTACAAAATGAAGTACGGATTTACATTATCGCTTTGGAAGATGTTCAAAGCCATTGTTAAGGGGCCATTACCCATCGTATTGTTAGAAGTCTTGAAGAATTCTAAGCGAATGTAAATAGGTATTAATGAATCTGCAGAATCTGGACAAAAGTAGTGGATAATTAAACGCGCCTCTTTATTTCCCAGTAAATAACGTAAATTCTAAACCATAAGGAAGTATATATTTTTTTCTTCTTCAGCTGTTGCAATCGAGCTTTCAATTAATGAGTCTATAAATGGATAATCACTGCTAATTCACTGGCACGAACAGCACTTCATTTTAGCATTTTTCATACTCATAATTCTCCACAAGATGCAATTTTTGGAGCCTGTTTCACAATTTTTGTACTGTCTGTCTAAAGTACATACGTTTAGAAAAGGTTCATATAGTGGTTTAGAATAATACCTTAATTTTGAGAAATAAATTAATATGTTTTGAAAACTCAATACTTTTGGAGCGTGCGAAAGACGGCATTTCTTTCTTCTTCTTTTTCTTACCTTAAGTAGGGGTTAGTGTAACAAATCTGACATACCAATAGATTTTTTTAAAAGTATTACTGTAACATCTGACATTTTATATGTGCACATTTTTCTTAGAACAATGAAAAGTGCACAATTAAAATGTTATCTTAGCAACTGGACCGCTGACTGCATTTCCCTTTTGAAAATACAATGCACAAGGATCTGACGTTTTTAAGGTTATGGGTGTACGAGTGAAACTTAGGTCTACTGAATTTCCTTCCATGAACGACACCCAAATAAACGTTTACAGAAAAATACGTTCGAATTAGAGTTATATTGCTTATTTTGAAGTGCAGTGGTCCCATGACGTTTACCGTAAACCGTGGCGCTAAGTTACTCAAAATGTGTTGTCGGCGTTTTATTTATCGCAGGTAACACATACACCCATGAAAGTTGTACGAAATTTATCTAATATTAGCGTTATTTCTTCTTGTATTTCAAGGTTGTACTGACCCAACTCTCTCAGAGATTGCCAGTTCTTCGTCTCTCTACACAACGTAATTTTCTCCTATACCTACGTTTACCTGGTCAGATATTTAACCATATCCGAACACCACAACTTGCCCAAAACAGCTCTTGCTGTCAGTATTCGATTTGCACAACTAACGGCGCAACTGTGATGTATACTTGGTCGGTCAAGGAATGTAAATAAGTCACATAAAAATAACTCTTCATCCGCACAAAGTATAAGTTGTATTACACAAATGTAACAATTTGAAGCTAAAGAACAATGAGGTAAATTATTACATATAAGAGAAGTGTGGCCTAAATAACTAAGATGCATCAAGTACACAAAATAAGATTTTTGGAAACGGTTTAAGTATTTAAACGAGGCATAAGTAGTCCAAAATATTGAATGAATCTGTTAAAGCCTTTGAATACCATACTTTCTAGTGAAATCATTCAAACTTCTAGTAAACAAAATAAATAACAACGTATACTTATAAAAGTCATAGTCACATGAAGACATAATGTCGCTGTCCCCTGAAATCTACGCTATGAACCACAGGAAGGGTTGACCCTAAATGAGATATATTCCTTCTCATACTGCTACTGAAATTTTATTGGTAGCAGCCCCATTTCATTGTTTCTGGCGCGTATTTAAATTTTCTTTAAAGTTTCACCCATATTTTCGGCTACAAGCTTGTTTCGAAACAAAAGTTCAAAATAAGCACTGCCATCTTTATCCGTGTCTCGTATCGCTACTGTCAACGCTTCCTGGAAGGCGTTGGTACAGTTCATGGCATAGGATTTAGGAGGCTGTGACCGTGTCACCAAATAATACTCTTTACGTTATATATACATTGCTAAAGGGGCGCCGGGGTAGCGCGGTGGTTTCGTTCGCGGCTCCCGTTCTAAGGGTCCCGAGTTCGATTCCCGGCTCTGGGGTTGGCGATTTTAAGTCGGCCCTATCCACGCCTTCACCTCTGTCTAGCACACGTGAAGTATCCCCTATGCCCAACGTGGTTCGGAGTCCACGGTAAAAACTGTAGGTCCTCTCACCTCACCGCCATCTTCACTATCACCCTATCATCGGAGGTAATGGACACCGCCCTCTGGGTGCCTCCACCTGAGAAATGGGTCCGGTCATCACTTGGTGGGGTGAGGTTACCCCGAAGGCCAAGGTTGCCATGTGGGGAGTGTTAGTAACTAACTATATACATTGCTAATATGCGTTTTATTTTACTGAATATAGTCTAGAGAGTCTTCTGCATGTCCAAGGAAAACAGAAGGTCTTATTTAACTAGTTTGCTTAAGCTTGGTTGATATATAAAAATAGTTATTAGTGAAGTGGGGCAGCAACATCGTTTACTTTTGTTTACAACCCGACTCTGTGCTCGGTGATAAATCTTCTAACAGTTATGCCCGATTTCACCAACAGATGTTGAGACTTAACACGGGTTTAACAATAGTTATAACAAAAATTGTATTTCACCAAGTGTTAGCTTAACACTCGTGTTAAATCTCTTGTTAAACTAACAAATCTAATTTTTGATGTTAAGTCCTTAACAATTGTAAATAGTCAAGATGGCGAGCATGAACGCAGCTGTTGCTGTCGATTTGCTATATTTAAGACCGTCTAAATGACATTCGTAATAGAGAACAGCCTATGAGGAGAAATGATTTTGATGGGCTATCAGAAAAGAAATATTCTACAGAGGTATAGACTGTCAAAAGTTGTTATGAAGGTTACTGCGGAAGTACAAGAGAGGTTAAAACATGCATCGAAAGCATTATGCCGATCTCGCCTTTGCTTCAAGTATTAATAACTGCGATTTTATAACTCACTGAATTATGTGGATAATACACTGTCCATCTCCCGTCTTAAATCGTGGAAGTCACTCGTCACTTGTACTCCTTCGCACCTCGTTTTAAATTTACGTAATACTGAAGAAGATGTTTCGTATTTCTAGTAATGACACATGCATTTGAATGAAATTCGTTTCCAATTTTTTCCCACGTGACATCTTTCTGTTTTACATTCACCGCACGATATCCTTATACATTGTCACCAATTCAATCAACAATTCTTTTTCCATCGATGAGAAATTTGTTTCACGGCTTTTGTTTACGATTATGTTTATCCGCCATTTTTTAGCTGTGTGTAGACGATTAAACTGTGGTGCAGACGAAAATGAAAACAAAAGTGCATCGCAGTACGTTCAGAAAATAATACGACTCATTCATAGCCTTCTATAGCTGTAATATTTTCAAATTTCCTGGCGTTAACACGTGTTAGTTAACATTTTCAGAAAATAGATTGGTGAAATGGAAGAAATTTAACAGCTGTTACAATTGTTACGTTACATTTGTTAACGTCGATTTTAACATCCGTTGGTGAAATCGAGCATTAATGTCCAGTTTTGTCCCATAAAACATTAGTTGCTCGGTTGTAATTTTCTTGTGAGAATAAAAGATTTAGATTATTTACTCTGCACCAAGATTTATAAATGTCATATATTACATTGTATTATATTATTATAATTTTCTTTGTTTGCAAGCAAGCAAAACAAATTGTACCACGTCGTCAGTTTGCATATAGCTCTGAAAACAGAAAAGAGAGTGTAATGACGTTGCAAAAAGCTCCAACACAAACAAGAAAAATATATTTCCATCTGCAGAATGGGGTTGTGCCGTGGGGAATACACACTACGTTGAGGGGGATGAACACCGGGGCTGGTGCACTAATGCCTGGCTAAAACCTGTGGAGCGTTTACCTTTTTTTCCATCTACGGCTCAGGGCTGACTATAATACAAAGTGTAAAGGATAAACAGAGTATAAGAGAGCAGAGAAGAATTATATGCACACAGCTTCATTTACTTTAAGCTCCTCCGGTCGCTGTTGGAATAATGATGCACGATTTTAGCGCTTTTCTCTACTGTTTTCATAAGTAAATCTAGCGAGAAAATTTTTACCGCTCCTTGAACATCTCAAAGGCTTAAATATGAGCCATGAAGTAATACGCAGCTCAGAGATGCAAGGGTTTATATACTTATCTTCCAACTGATTCCACTCAAACGTATCACCTGGAACGGTTTTAATATAATTGCTGTCTTTAAAATTTTCCTGTTCTTTGAAAATCTCAAAGGTTTAAATAGGAGGCATGAAATGTGTTTGGTATTTCTCATAATCGTCTTCAAAGTGTGATTTCAAGAAGTGAGATTTTTTGTTCTCTATTTCTTTTAGTCGTTTTAACTATGTGGTTATAAAGGGAATTAGTGGCTAGGACTCATTCCTGTACCATACATCTTGAATCAACCAAAATTATGGTATTTAAGAAAGGCAACAAGTTAAGAAAAGAGGAGAAATGGTACTGGCAAGGAAGAGAATTTGATGTGGTAAATATATTCAATTATCTAGGAATACGATTAAGCAGTAACGGAGGTTGGAAAGAGCAGAAGAGAATGGCAATGGCAAAAGGTAAAATTTCATTAAAAGCTATTAAAGCATGCCTAAATAAATTACCAGGAATGCAAATAAAACAGCTGGAGAGAATTTACACAGCCGTAGCAGAAGCAAACATGCTCTATGGGGTAGAGATATGGGGTTTGGAGGAGCGGGTTGCAAATATGAATGTGATACATAGATATTTTTGCAAACAAATTTTGGGCTTACCACGAGCTTCACCAAATGCTCAAGCAGAATTGGGAAGACTGGGAACTAGAGGGATAATGGTGGAAAGGGTGGTAAAATATTGGGCGAGAATTAGGAGTTAGTTGAGCAGAATATTCTGTGTCAGTGCTTGATAGTACAGGAAAGACTAAATCAGAAAGATTCGTGGCTAAATAAGATAAAGGAAATGATGTTTAAAATAGGGTTAGGTGTCATGTGGGAAAACAGGGAAATATTGCAAAGTGGATTTTGGAAAGAGCTTAGGTTAAGAAAGGAAGATATTGAAAGACATGAAATGTTAGGAAACTTCAACTTGAAAAGCTCACTGGAAATTTAGAGAGAGAGGAAGGTGATGTGGAACATGGAAAAATGCATTGATATTTGTGATAAAGCAGCAAGAGAAGGCTTTGCATGGGCCAGAACAGGGGTGGTAAAACTGAAGGGCTTGGGAAGAGGGAGGGATCTGGAGAAAAGCCCATTGTGTCACTAAAGGGATAAAGAATGACATTTTCTTTTATAATGTGAAGAAACTAGGTTGCTTAGGGAGAAGATAGGTAAAAAAGAACGAGCAAGGCTACCAAAAGAAATTCAAGCAATGAAGTTAATGAGTGTAAAAACTAGGAAAAATTTAATTGAAATTAGGAACTTTTGGGCAAAGTAAGAGCCATGTAAATATGACGAAAATGAAGTTATTTAAGTTATATTATGAGACGACGGCTGTTTATGGAAATAATTGCCCATCGTATGACACTATTGTAAGGTGGAAAAGGAATTTTCAAACTGTCACATATCCCTGACAGACGAGCCAGGAGCTGGTAGACTGTCAATGACAAACGATGCTGTCACAATAAAGAAAAAGGAGTGTTTAATACTGGAAGACAAACGAGCAACCATCCAAATGATCATGAATGAGACACATCTTAGTTATGGTAGTGTGTGGAAAATTATTCATGACAAACTGCACATGTCTAAGGTGTCTGCACGGTGGGTTTCAGATTTGCTAACTCCTTTCCAAAAGCAAACACGGCGTGACCTTTCAAGACGGATGTTGATGCTGTTGGAACAGGATGAAGATGATTTTTTTGATCGTCTGGTAACCATGGATGAATCCTCGATCTATCAGTATGATCCAGAGACAAAAACCATGAGCATGCAATGGAAAGATGCCGATTTTCCCCTCCCAAAAAGGCAAAGGTGCAAAAGTCAGCTGGGAAGATCATGCTTTCAGTTTTCTGGGACTGTCGTGGAGTCAGCCTTACATGTTATCTTGCAAAGTGTGAAACCATCACTGGCAGATACTACTGCAATCTTCTGGACAAGTTACGAGCAGCTCTGATTAAGAAACGACGCGGTAAGCTCTCCAAAGGTGTTCGTCTTCTGTCTGACAATACACCAGCTCATTCATCTTAAGTTGCAGTAGACAAAACAAAGGAATGTGGCTTTCAGAGTTTACAGCATCCGCCTTATTCGCCCGATCTCGCATCAAGTTACTTTTTCTTGTTCCCGGAAATGAAGAATCCGTTGCGTGGTCGCCGATTTGACAACACAAATGACGTCATTAATAAAGCGGAAGAGTTCTTTAAAGCGAATTCTGCAGACTTCTACAATCAAGGTATTCGGAAGGTCAGGAAACGCTGGGAAAAATGTGTAAGTATGGATGGTGACTACGTAGAGAAGCAAATATCAACACAAACTCTGATAAAGGGTGATAATTTAAACTTTAAGACACCCCCTTGTACACGTGTCCACACATATCGTTGTATCTCAGCTTCTAGACATGCAGTAAGGTATATCTAGTCTCATTATCTGTTGATATACCAGGCCATCCTTCGTTTAGGGGAGATGTAAACAAAGCGGGAAAATGTATTACTTCGCTGGCAACTGTGATTGGAGCGAATAACCATGCTATTTTGTTCCGAAGTGGCAAACGTGTGCGCTGTCAACGAACTTCTGTGCAAAGTTTTTCTTTGTCGTTTTCTGTATTTTGAGTGGCTTATATGGTAGCCCTTTTATGTTAAGATTAAATACAAAAGTGTGTGCAGTGTAATATATTTTTCCTTTTGTATGCTAACAAGTGACTGCTTACAACAATTACTCAAATATTTGATTTCTTCACATAACTTCACTTCGTTTATAAATTAAAATCAAGGCAGGGGTCTTTTTGCAGAATAACAGTGTTAAATAACTGGCAATGGTATCTAATTGGAATCTGACAGCAGACAAATTCCTTAAACGAAATTCACTTCCGAATATTCCGAAGTTGCAGTATGAAGGATAGAGTCAACATGAAAAATTCAATGCCATGGCCGGGATTTGAACCACGGATCTCCTAGTTTCCGTCCAGTCGCTCTAACCCATTAAGCTACCATGGCCAACGTGCCGTCCTGACATTAAATCCTCCATTTGACTCCTATATTTCCCCGGTAGACCACTAGAGGCTCTCGCATCCCAGATACACAGTTTGTAGCGACTTACTATCGTAAGTACTTGAGTTCCAGGCTTCACCATTTAACACTTATGGAGATTTTAATGTCAGGACGGCATGTTGGCCATGGTAGCTCAATGGGTTAGAGCGACTGGACGGAAACCAGGAGATCCGTGGTTCTAATCCCGGCAATGGCATTGAATTTTTCATGTTGATTCTATCCGTCAAAAATCTTAGCCTATAAAAAGCTAGTGTGAAGAAATGATTAATTTCCATCAATTAACTAAAATAATAAGAGTTAAATAGTGAAGCCTGGGACTCAAGTACTTACGATAGTAAGTCGCCACAAATGGTGTATCTCGGATGCGAGAGTCCCTAGTGGTCTACCGGGGAAATATATGAGTCAACTGGAGAATTTAATGTCAGGACGGCACGTTGGCCATGGTAGCTCAATGGGTTAGAGTGACTGGACGGAAACCAGGAGATCCGTGGTTCAAATCCCGGCCATGGTATTAAATGTTTCATGTTGACTCTATCCATCAAAATCTTAGCCTATACAATGCTAATGTGGAGAAATGATTAATTTCCATCAATTAACTAAAATAATTGAAGTATGAAGTTTTAAAATAAAGTCTTCCACCTAACTATTTAACTATATATCCTGGGACTTAAGTACTTACAGCATAGTAAGTCGCCACAAAAGGTGCGTGTCTCATTGTATATGAGAACCCCTAGTGGTTTACCGGGAAACATACGAGTCAGTTGGAGAATTTATTGTCCTGTCGGCTAGTTGGCCATAGTAGCTCAGTGGTTTAGAGAAACCGGACGGAGATCGGGAGGTCCGTGGTTCAAATCCCGGCTAGGTAATTGAATTTTTCAGTCTGGTTCTATTCATCCGCACTAGTGTTGTTTCAATTGAAACAGTAAATGCAATATCCGCAGAAGCTTGAAGAGAATTCATGAAAAGATAAATATTTAGTCTCTATTTCCAATATGATCGTTTGCACTGTGCAGTCCAGAATAGAAAATAGAGTAAATAGTTCGCCAGAGTAAATAGTTTCTGCATCGCATTTGTTTATGGAGCTAGAATGAGGATTTGATACCCGAGGTAATGACAGTAAATACAACAATAACTAACCCTCGGAGTCTATTAATAGCAATTTAACCTTTTCTAATTCAGAGAAAAGCTGTTTCATTTTCAATTATTATCAAAAGAATAATAAATCTTTATCAATCAATCAGGCCAATTCAGAACTAATGCACATGGGGCATATTGTGCATGTCCAACATATGCCATTAAGTTTTGAAAGCTTTCAGCATTTCAATAGATGCTGATTTTATAACCTTTGTACCCGTATCCGCGTGCACATAAATTATTCAGTGTGGATGAAATTGGGCTCAAAAGTACACGCTTTTGTCCCGCTGTTGCACTGCACGTTAATTCTAGTCCGTTTATTGTTAATCGTGTTTAAGCATTTAAGGCGATTAATTCAGTGCAGAGCTGAAAATATGGGGATATTGGAAACTGGCTTTTGTTTGTCCTATTTATTGACGGATTTACACATGTTGCATACAGGTGCGTTCACAGGTAAACTCAACTAGCCTTACATACAAAAAAACCCTCAAACTTTTTGGGTAATATTTTGAGAAATTAAATAGAAACTTGGCAAGATTAAATAAAACAAGTTATTTGAGCTCTCTCTGTGCCTGTCTTACAAAGAGCTCCCTATTAAGAATCTTGGTTAGAGTGAGTTATACAGATAATTAATTTTTCCAGGTTCTTTCTTATCCCGATAACACAAATCTCCTTAAGCTCCATGGATCCTTGACTATTTGAAAATCATGATATTTCAAAGTATAAACTTGAAAGAAGCGTAGGGACAGTGAAGCACAAATTACTACAAAAGTGAATCGAGAAGATATTGACACATTGCTTCTTGGCAGATCTATTTATGAGTGCTTTTGAAACACATATCACAAAAACTTTTCCAAATTATTTCAAAGTGTGGTATCGCTATGTTGACGACATTTTTGCAATAGTACCTAAAAAAACTCATACAAGATGGTCTTAGACTTTTGAATATACAAAATCCAGCTATAAAATTTACATTGGAAACAGAAGAGGATGGTGTGCTCCCCTTTTTGGACATCAAGATCAAAAAAATGAACAACAAACTCACTTTTGGTATTTACAGGAAACCGACACATACAGATAATTACATTAAGAACACCAGTTTCAACCCAAAACAACACCAACATGCCATTTTCAACAGTTTAATCTTTCGGATGATCAACTTTCCACTAAACAGAGAAGATTATCAAGAAGAATACCTACACGTAAAAAAAGTAGCTGTGTCCAATGGTTTCAACTCAAATTTAGTAGACAAAACAGTTAACAGACTCAACAAAGCTAAGAAAATAAAAGAAACCACCACCCTAGAACCTACAGGAGAAAAAGAGAAAAGACTTTTTAAAAAATTCACCTTCCACCCATCAGCCTATAACAAATTCCAAAAAATCTTCTCAAAACACAATATAACTCTTGCACCTCAAAATAGGTTTAATATCAGAAATTTGTTAAAAGGCCCTCCCAAAAATTCAATCACTACCAAAGAAAAACCAGGAATCTATGAGATCAAATGTGAAACTTGCCCTAAATTCATATAGGAAAAACAAAAAGAAATATTAACATAAGAACTAAAGAACATATAAGAAACATTAAAAATGGTGAAACAGAAAAATCAGCAGTGGCTTTTCATTTTTTGAATACTAGACATGACATCAACTTGGAAACATCTCTAATAAAATATGTTAATCACCCCATAGACCTTTCCGTATGGGAAAAAATCTTCATTAACAAAAATCGTCATAGAGTCATGAATTTTGAAACTCCACCACCGGACATCTTTGACAAGTACATCACGCCATCTATTGACAATACGGAGAAAGAGGAAACCACTACAACTCACACTAATCGAGTATCAGCTGATGATAGGAGCAAGAGCTCTTGAAACGTGTCCTGTGAATAAACAGTGTGAGTGAAGCAATGTGTCAATATCTTCTCCATTCACTTTTGTACTATCATGTTATCTCTTCATTTTTCGTCTGATTGAACCTGCCAACTTGCAGGTACTTATTGGAAGTACAGTAGAAGCCCGAAATAGCCCGGTCCGAAATAACGCTGGTAAAAGTATGTCCTCATTAAACATAATGTAGTGCATTATTTTATTTGCCCTTTTTTGGAAACTTGAGATAAAAATATTCCGAAAATGGAGGTTCTGTAGTATAATTTTCACCACCTCCAGAAATGTTCGTTGACACTGACCGCTGCATTCTAGGAAAGTGCCATATTTGCCTCTTACACGAGCTTATATTAGTACTAAGAATGAAATAACACAGTGCGGGTGGGGAGGAAAGGGAAAGTACTAATGCCGTCTGCAGCCGAGGCACAGTACTTGCTAATTCACAATTGCTTCTTTTGTTTTTTCTTAATTTTTGCAGCGTACTATTGAAGACCTAACTAAATCTTATCAATAAGGATGGAGTATAGCGAATTTGTCACACATTGATCATAGCAAAAATTAATTATGTCATTATACCATCAGTGTACTTTGTAAATTAGGATCTAAAGCATTACACAGAGTAGAGAAATTGTTTCAAATCTATGAGCATACCTGAAGAAAGAAGCTAAAAGTAAAGAACTGGTTACATAAGAAGATTAAAAAAAAAAGATTCGAGAAGATTAAATACATAACCGAGGACACAGGGACAAAGAAGTGAAAATAAGTTTTAAAAACGCAAGCAAAATGAAAATCAGAGCACATCTTTTGGAACTCCAGCCAAAAAGCACAGAGTTAAGAAACGACCTAGATGATTTCGACAAATGTGTTGTTAGAAGAACGGTTATTTCAAGCATTCAGAGTCATCATTAAACAGAATAGTGAGAGAACAGGATTTTAAATGGAAAAAAGGCCCCAACAATCAGAAAATATTTATAGAAAAACACGACATTCTCCTAAACGTACCCTATGAAGAAGATAATCTATCTGGTATTGAACAACCAATATCCACAATTATGCTTGCATTAATATACAGATTTACGCAACTAATTCAACCAGGTAAATTGTGTGAACATTTTTCTGCAAAGTCTATGCCCCTTTACTGACAAGTTGGCACCATTTCGCATGGTCAGTCACCTGGGATGAAAAGTAAACGAGCTCGCAAGCCTTACTTTGGTGTTAAATGAAGTGTGTAGTGTTTAACGCCCGCTTTTACTACATATGGCACCGCAGGCGGTGACACTGATGATATATGAGATGAAGATGGAGCACCGCTGGAATGATAAACCGAAGATCCATGAGAAAACCCGCCCCAGCAGTGTTGTCCACTACAAATCTCACTTATCGCCTGGGATCGAACCCGGGCCGCCTTGACATTTGTTTTAGCTTATACACGAGAATTTAATACTATACTGCAATTTATTATTACATCATATTTCCTTCCTTCAACTGTACGGGATTGATTTTTGTCCCTTCTAACGTTACATCTCTATATAATGCTGTATGGTTATAACGCGGGGTAAAGGATGCCATCCCAACAACCGCGTTATTTCGGGCTTCTATTGTATTGTATTCTACTGAAAAATTCGATACAGAGTTTTCTCCGAAAAATGGGACCTGAATGCAAAAGCGTGCGTTTTTTTTTTTTTAAAAAAAAGTGCGTGTGTATGATTAGTTTTGCTTGTAACTAAAATTCTTGTAAAATAGGGGAATACGATTGACTTAAATGACAGTAAATATTATGACAGCTGTTCATTATATGAAGGGTTCGAAATTCCTTACTATCTTCGAGACGAGATAGGTGAAAATCTGGAATAATGACTTCCCATTTCAGTAAAGTAAAACTGTTAGTAAAGTGAAACAAAGAACTATGAATATTTCAGAAATGGTGAAGTCCAGAAAAACATTCATTTGTCATAGCCTGCGTCCATTAATGAGATCTGCATTTGTTTCACACTAAGGTTTTGTTTATCTCTTACACTTTACTAGTTATTCAAGAGAAGGACTTTGAAGGATATTCCTAGAAAAGTGAAGATAAACTTACGAATGTAAGATAAACCATTCGCATGTCATGAAAATATCTTAGATATAGCAATTTATTCAAATCTGTTGTAGCCGTTTTGAGCAAATCAAAATACTTGAAACATTTTAAATGTAAAGTATTGCTTTGGATGGAGATGTTTCGCATCTTTGATAAACCGTGACCTTAAATACAAGTTTATATTTACCGACTTTTCGCTTTTGTTATACTTTCAGCCCCCACCCACACACCCACACATCAAATGCACATAATTCATTTTCTAACTCTTTTTTTAATTCATATAGGATAGAATGTATTCCTCCACTTACCATTATTTAGCCTAAAATCTGAGTTCTGGAACATAACGTTTTTAACTGTAAAGGAACTGGGTTAAGCTTTGATATCAGGCAGATAAATGATCACTTGGGATTGACTTTAATGAGACCCGCGTGTGCCAGTTCTCAAGGAAGCAATTGAGGGATAGCTTCCAGGTATTGTGCGCCTCGCTGTTATTTAGAAAACTTGACAGCAGTGCTTTATCTTACTTTGTGACTTGTCCAGTGGGCCATGTTCCCTTGGGCGGCATTTAACCTGCACAGGCAGTTTTTGAATGTCTCGAATGTCTTCTTTAAAGTGAGCTGCAGGTTTCTGGGGTATTGCTTTACTTACGAATATCTCTTAGCTCGAAAGACCCCAACTCAGTTGACCCGTCATTTCTCTGAGTAGGTATATTCTAAAATATGAGTTTAAAGGCCGTAAAACATAAAAAGTGTTCCAGTGTTGTTCGCATTAAAAAATTCCAGGGTTCGAACACTGTGAGTTTTCCCGCGGATCTCCCCAGTGGGCAGGGCGAATATTTGAGTACTGACTCTGCCATGGACCTCCTCTCTCCCATTCACTTTAAGGATTGCCTCCTGAGCTGTGTGTCATCTCCAGTGAGCCACCCTCCAGTGGGTTGAACGGGCCGTCACCGAGCCCTCTCTGCCAGGTAGTCAAGCCTGTAACTGCTAGGTAATTCTACGCGTCTCTGTCGTCTCCGTTGACCGGTACTGTCCACCCAACACAAGAAGGCAAGACAGGAATATGTAACGTAATCACTTTTGCTGTTCGCATGCTAAGTTCGCCTTCCGGATATGTTAAGGATGCTAGGTTCATCTAAAATAACAATGCTTTCGCATAACTCACCCATGTATACCCATCACTGCAGTTACTGAGACGAGCATTAGATCTGGCAGCATGGGTGACTCATGAGTACTCTCATACACTCTTTTCCTAACAGATCCTCTAACAGTTCAAGCCCCTCTTCCGCTTCAGAACGTCACAGCCCAGGGTCTCCGTAGTCACAGTGGTGTCGGAGGACTTCAGTCTTTTGCTGCGGAGAGGTGTACTATCCTGCTGGCGGGAAGAGTGGTCCGCTCTCCGCACTAATAAACTTAGAAATGTCAATGACCTCCCGATTCCCTGGGTAACCTCTTGCCGTTCCTCTCGTCGGGAGGAGGTCAGCCTGGCTCGTTTAAGGATTGCCACTGTATTTTTACCCATAGTTTTTTTTTTATTTATTAAAAAGGGACTCTGCTCCAGTGTGCCCGCTCTGCGGTGGAGCTCTGTCGGTCCGCCATATATTTTTACAGTGTTTTAACCTAGCCGCTGTTCGCCAATCTCTCCAGCTGCCGGCCAGCTTGGCGGAGATTCTGGCGGATGACGAAGATGCGGTGGCCAAAGTTTTTAGGTTGCTTTTAACTGTTGATTTTAGAATTTAATTCTTAAATTTTACCTTTTTAAACATTTCTATTGTTTCATGGTTTTAAGTCTCTTTTAGTTTTTACTAACGTGCCTGTCTTTTACCTTATTTTATTTAGGATGGATTTTTTTTAGCTATTTTACCTCCTGTTTTAGTAGGTTTTTGCTTTTTTAGGGCGCTGATGACCGTGCCGTTGAGCGCCAATAAACATCATTAATTCATTCCTCTTCAGAACCCGATTGCCTTCTTGTGGTGGGCAGACAGTACTCTTCTGCAGTTGATTCGTGCCATCGTTCCTCCCAGAGGTGTGTACATAGTTGAGGGTCAACGTACCAGTTCCTTTCCGGTACCTAATGTATCTTATCTAACATTATTGTAATCTTATCTAAGAAATACATAGCAACTTAAATATTGTCACCCGAACATCGGAATTCCGGAGAGAACCAGCGGCTGGCAGGTAGTGGCCAGACGGGAAGCATTGAGACCACGCCTACCCATTTATCTTGTAGCGCTTACGATGGGATGGTTGGAAAAACATCACTAGCCATCTCTTTCTCCTCCCCCTGACGTCTGGAACAGTCGAGATGATTCACTGAACCGCGAGGCTTCCAGAAACAGCGATCTTGCTATATAAGGCCTGCAGTGGGCGAGTCAGTTCAGTTCTTGGCGGGCAGCCGGAGGAGCGCCGTGCTAGTGAACGGGCGGGAAGACTGTGTACGTGCATCAGAGGAGTTGTACATAATTGCGAGTGCGGAGTGGACCTGTGGCAGACGAACTGGTGAATTCTAATTGTGTGCGCTACGTAATTCTATGTAATCGGCAAATGTTCCAGCTGTAATTCGGTGGAAATAAAGAACATTTTGAGTTTGTGTAATTGAACTTTTAATTTCACGAACCCACAAAGTCACAATATCATAAAACACACAATTTATTGTACATAATATATTTTGGCTTCAGCCATTGTAATTGGTTTCCATTTTTGTCATTTTTGTTACTATTAATTAGTTTCACATGATGTTAAAGGAACGTAAGTAATTTAAAGGCCAGCATATAGTTACCCACTTTTATATTTCTAAGTATCGCTTTAGCCTCTTATTATTGCACCTATAAAGAAATAAGCAGTGAAGCTATTCCTGCAAAAGTTATAATTGTTTGGAGATAATTTCTTCCACACTAGCCGTGTGTAGGCCAAGGTTTGAATGAATAGAGCCAGACTGAATAATTCAATGCCATAGCCGGGGTTTGAACCGCGGATCTCCCGGTCTCTGTACGGTTGCTCTAAACCACTGATCTACCATGGCCAACATGCTGACATGACATTAAATTCTCCATCTGACTCGTATGTTTCCCGGTAGACCACTAGGAGTTCTCATATGCTATGAGACACGCACTTTTTTTCATATCGGACGATGAATGAAATGGGTGAAATGATGCTCAAATGAGCCCGGGCTCCATGGAGTTTAGAGCTACCCGACATTCGTCTTTCAGGATAAGGGAAAACCCCGAAAAAACTTATCCAGGTAACCCATCCTGACTGAGATCCGAACTCGGGACCTCTTGAACGTGAGGCAGATATGCTACCACCACGCTACCGAGGCGGGCACGCACCTTTTGTGGCGACTTACTATGCTGTAAGTACTCAAGCCCCAGGCTTCATAGTTAAAACACTATGTTATTCAGGTAAATTGATGGAAATAATCATTTCTTCCACAGTAGCCATGTGTAGACTAAGGCTTCAATAAGTAGAGCCAAACTGAAAAATTCAATGCCATAGCCGGGATTTGAACCATGGATCTCCCGCTGTCCGTGCGGTTGGTGGTTTTTTTCCCCTTGTAATTTTACGTCCTCCAACGTTAAGTCTTATCTGACGATGAATGGAATGGGCGAAATGATGCTCAAATGAGCCCAGGGTCCATAGAGATTAGAGTTACCCGGCATTCGACTTTCAGGATAAGGGAAATCCCCGTAAAAACCTTATCCAGGTAACTCACCCTGACCGAGATTAAAGTTAATGTGAGGATCTACTCCCATTAGTCCAAGCCCCGTAGGACCTGAACCCGGGCTTCTCGGGTCTATTTACCATAGGACAGTACCTATTTTATAAACTGGCTCCCCCACCTGCACACGGCAGGCAGGACGGAAGTGGATACGCCACTTATGCGCCGGTCCTTAATGAACCAGCTACCAGTAAACCTTGGTAGGGCCGCCAGTGTCTAGCTCACCAGCTACTAGCTCTGCAGGCTAGTCCCCGGGACTTATGAGGCAACCTTCTACCCCCTCCGGGCGGCCGATGGCCTGGCCAGAGGTACCCAATTGCCCATGGGTGACGGGAACACACTGCCCCCTCGAGTCCAACCCAATCCGAACAGCTCCCATTCGGGAGGGGCCCGGTATGTTCGGCCCGAGGTTCCTCTAGTAACGTCAGAGGTACCACGAGTGCTAGGGGTCCGCAGCGCCCGCACTTTGGCAGCTGAAAGAGACGCATCCCTTCCCCTACGGGGCCTGACCGAGATTCGAACTCGGGACCCCTTGAACGTGAGGCAGACACTCTACCACCACGCCACTCCGTGCGGTTGCTCTGACCAACTAAGTTACTATGGCCAACATGCCGACATGACATTAAATTCTCCAACTGACTCGTATGTTTCCCGGTAGACCACTAGGGGCTCTCATATGCTATGAGACACGCGCCTTCTGTAGCGACTTACTATGCTGTAAGTACTCAAGTCCCAGGCTTCATAGTTAAAACACTAGGCTATTCAGGTAAATTGATGGAAATAATCATTTCATTCACCCTAGCCGTGTGTAGGCTAAGGTTTGAATGAGTAGAGCTAGACTGAAAACTTCTATGCCATAACTGGGATTTGAACCACGTGTCTCCCGCTGTTCGTGCGGTTGCTCTAACCAACTATGACCAAATGCTGACGTGACATTACATATGTTTGTTATATTTTCCATAAAAATTAATTACGTAATGGAATTTCAACATTGCTGAGCATGTATTGTTGAAATCCGCAAGCATATATGAGTGTGTATAACTACACATTTGTGTATTTTCTGAGCTATCCTAGAGACGTAGTTCACCAATTATCATACTCTACCAAAGTTTTAACATGATAGAAGTCTCTGTGTATAAAGAACGAGAAAATAACACATTTTTTAGTATTATTGTAAAACTGCGTAATAATTTAAATTTGAGTGAAGATGTTTCTGTTTCTGAAGTTTTCTAGAAATATAATTTACTTCCTTGGAGTGCAAAAAGTTAGAAATATGCCCAGCAAGTCAGATTCACTTTCAAGGTTGAGAAGCGACATCTCTTTCTCCTGAAGGTATCACTTTCCTGTAGACTTCGCGATTTTAAATCTAAAGATTTTACTTTATATAAAATAAAATAAACTGAATTTACAGTCCTTATATTTGATCATGAATAGCGAAAGGTGTTCTTTTGATGTGAAGTATGTCAAATTCCGTGCTCTTTGTATGACTACGAGAAAAACAATACGATGAACCTCTTTAAAAATTATAGGCGTTGGAAAACTCAAACCAATTACGTAGAATATCTCTAAAATGGTCAACGTCACATATATTTTATTTGAAATAATTTGTGTGTTTCACAGAGATGTAATTAGTTCTTTACTAATATTTTGTCGGCCTCATAAGGTTTCCAACTAAGCAAAGGTAATCCAGAATTGAAAAAAAAAAAAAAAAAAAAAAAAAAAAAAAAAAAAAAACCTTCCCGGTTATTCTCAGAAAATTCAATATGTGTATTTAATTTTTCATGCAAAAGTCTTAAACTTATTGATGTATGTGATTGTACAACGAGGTCTATCCGAAAATCCGAAGGCGCCGGACTCTATGCACCCGGGAGCGATGAAAAGCTCCGAGGTGCTTTCCTTGGGGCAATACCTGCAGTCTAAACAGCATACCCCTGCTTCAAATCAAGACGGATGGAAGTAGATACGCCACTTACGTGTCAACCCCGCAGGGAAGACTACCGAATAAACTTGTTGGGGCCGCCTGGTGATCTAGAACGCCTTCTAGCTCTGCAGGGTAGTACCCGGGACATTTTAGGCAACCCTCTGCCCCCTCCGGGCGGCCGAAGTCTGGACGGAGATACCCGATCTCCCGCGGGTTTCGGAAACACACTGCCCACTCGAGTACAACCCAATCCGAACAACTCCCATTCGGAAGGGGCTCTAATGTTCGGCGCGAGGTTCCTCTGGTAACGTCAGCTCCTTCTCCCAGTCCTTTCTGCAAGGTTGCCACCTTTATCAATACGTCATGGGTATCGTACGAGGTTTCGTCTAAATAATCTTATGTCCATTACTGCGAAACTTCCCTAGTTTTGACATATATATCGTCAAGCTACAATTCTCCTGGATTCCATAACCCTTATCTTATTCAAAGTGCGGTATTTGAAACCCAGCTCCTTTGGGAGGCCTCACAAAAGTGCAGTGTCCATAAGGAAAATCACAAATTTCTTGCAAATGTGCAGCCAATTCATCTAAATTTGGCGCTCTCACTTTTGCATAAAATCTATAAATTTCTCGGCGAATTAAATCGCATGTAAAATTATCGAAACGTTAGAGAAACGTTTCCTTTTGTTTGCACAACCTTGATCGGCGTCTTAGGTATTCCTTTCGTCACAATTGTTCTTACTGTATTTCTGTGAATACCCAGAATTTATCAAGGTCATCCCATGACCTCTTACCAAGATTATTTTTCAGCATATGTTTATGTGTTCAAAACACACGCTTAAATTTGCTTTTTGCTTTTTTTAAGGCTTCTCCATTGACGAATTTCTGCACGTAATGAAACAGATCAGAAGCTGGAACTTTGGCAACTGAGACTCCGCGTGGAGTAAACACCCGACAGTCATTTCCAGAAAATCAGGGTTGCTATTGGTCCACAACGACATTGTTTCATTTCTGAAGTGTGGAGATAGATTTATGACGGTCATTAGTGGGCGGTAGAGTCCGTTTCCTTTGTGCGGCAACTGCACTCGTGTTGACTAGACACTCTACCACGAGTGTTAGGGGTTCGCATCACCCGCACCACGGCAGATGAAGAGGACGGATCCCCTCCCGTACGGGAAGTGATGTGATGTGATTGAAGGAACAGATGGGAGACATCTTGCCCAACGCTTCTCGAATGGGATTTACTTGATCTACCATCATTAGGAGACGGAGAACGGTGGCCACAGGACGGCAAGAAGACGGAGCCAGCAAAAAGGCAGAGACGCCCATAAGTTCCTTACACATGTAGAAACTGTCACTCAGAGCACCACCGAAGCTTCTCACCACAGGGATAGGGCGATATAGCTACCCTAGTGATCTGGACAGATACTTCAAGGGGGACAAGAGGAGAAAGTTTTACATAGCGCATTCATCTATACCATCTGTCCGCATCCGCCGAAGCTATATTACTTTGACAACCAAATGGAGGAAACGGAGAAAAGGAAGGACATGAATCCGTGGATTATAAAATCCACCCCAACATTCGCCTAGCGACAAGGGGAAAACCACGGAAAATCCAAGTTGGACTGGTCGGTCCTCGGGTAGCTTTGGGGATGGAAATTTTCTTGTGTAGCATTCTTGGAAGTCGCACAATTTAAATACCACGTTTAATGTTTATAGCATTTTTCGTTTTTGAGTTACTTTGGTCACAGATTAAGGCTACTTTTATTCAGGAAGCTTCAAAACACTTATTTTCGGTGTAATCTTGGCGTCAGACTTTTGGATAGATAGCAAAACTTCTTTATTTCTGATAGGTAAACAGTAAAAAAGAAAAAAAGTACTTAACACATCAGTAGGACCAAATAAGTAAGGTCAGCAATTTGTGTTTCTTGTAGCCCCTCTTGAAATTTAATGGCAATAAACGTACCGGAAGATGCATTAATTGTTGCTCTACATAGCTTGTATCTAAGAATTTTGATGAAGAAGGTCACGAATGATTAACCTCTAACAATCGCCTGTAATTGTGCAATCAGAATTAGGCCTTGTCATTTGAATATCAGGCGCCACAGGCCGTCTCAATGAGATGGCCTCGTAGAATTTGTATCTGTGCAGGAAGTTAGCTTTATTAATCAATAAAGCAATGCACCTCGCCGTAGTTGTCTTTAGGATAAGAGCTCTGCAAATAAAACTGTGCTTAGTAGCACATACATGCAGTTTATTTGTATGGCTATAGGTGCAAAAGTATAGCAGAAACTGAACCGACATTCACATGTTTAAAAGAGAATGCTATATGATGGCCTTGAAGTTCGATAGTTCTTCCATGACATCGCGTTAAGAAGTGACTATCGGCAGAACATTAAATAAACGAAAAAAAATATTGAAAATTCTAATTACACTGGGCGACAATTAAAATGTTTTGGGCTTAGAAATAGTGAATTTACATGTATTTCCATCTGCTGAATTGAAAAAGTACCATAAAAATGATAGATTAGCTCTTGTTTTGAAGATAAAGTGACATTTCATTTTTTTAGAGTGAAGATTTTAAATTTGGGGGAATCTTTTTTGGGAGTTGGCACACCTGTCAAATAACATCAGAGAGAAATTTTGGAAATTAAGTGATGCAAAAGTTAAGGAAGGCATTTTCGTCAGACCACAAATAAGAGAACTTGTGAAGGATCCTGCATTTGAACAAATTTTGGAGGGGAAAGAAAAGTAAGCTTGGGAAGCCTTCAAGAGTGTTGTTCGTGGATATTTAGGCAACAAAAGAGATGACAACGACAAACATTTGGTGACAGTGCTCCTGCAAATATACCGTAACCTGGATGCAACATGTCCCTCCATTTCCTCTATTCCCACCTAGACTTTTTTCCTCCTAGTTGTGGAGCTGTTAGTGATGAACATGGGGAGAGATTCCATCAGGACATTTCTGTTATGCAACAAAGATATCAGGGCCGTTGGAATGAAGTAATGCTTGCGGATTACTCTTGGTCTTTGTATAGGGATTCTGCGGAACTGCATCACAAGAGGCAAGCTAAAAGGCAACGAAGTCAATAGGCCACCACATGATTCTCTTCAGACACGACTATCTGCGAAATATTTTTCCAGAAATTTAGAACCATTAGCATGTAATTACCAGTTAAAAAATCAAATGCAGTTTCATTGTTGTTAGCATGTATGTAATTAAAATGTATCCTTTTCTGTCAATCCGTCAATATGTAATACTTCCACCTTGTGTATGTCACAGAAACTAGAGCTAATAAAATTTTTTCATTGCCATATTTGTTTTTGTCAACCCAAAATTAGTAGGAATTGCCTCATGAAGTGCTCCATGAGTGTTATTAACGATGGTAATTCTGAGACAAGCTGATGGCGAAAAAAAAAATAGCTTAAACAAATTTCCTTTCTGTTTAGTGCGTTTTTCCTAGTGTATCCGATACACAAAACTGTTTAAACTTACTTTTGGACGAGGATCACTTCTTAGGTCATTTCAGAAAGGTCTTAAATGCATATTTTCTGTTTTAAAGAAAATTATTTGAGACATTTTTGAGAGAATAAAAAGACAACAAAGAAATGGCAAGAATGGAATGGGTGGGAGTGTTTTGGTTTATTGGTATTGTAACTTAGTGAATTTAAGTGTCAAGTTTGATAATCATTGAACATTTTGTGTTAGAATTATAATGCTCTCTTACACATCATAGTTTACAACTCTGGACATCATAGTTTAGGGTGAAATAGAGAATCATTTCCCTTAGATTTTAGCGACATTATCCAATGAGAACAATACAATTAAAATAAGTAAATAATTAAACTAAAATAGTTTATCAACTAAGTAGTTTGTCATGTGGAACTAGTCCTTAAAAAGTAATTTTTCAAAGTGATGTGGGTTGCATAATCATCTTAACTTCTGCATAGACAAGCACTTTGTTAAATGCACTTGTTGCTATCGAATATCTCACACGAGTAATTATTACTGAATAAATAATGAATCCAAAGAGAGCATCCTTAGAAAAATGACTGTGGCAGAGGCAGAGGTGCGGAGAAAGCGAGACAGAAGCATACACTAAGTGAAAATTTGGTAAAGGTCATAGATATATAAGTCTTAAAATATCAATTTTGAGATCCAAGCATATCATATGAGATCCAAATATTACATAAATTATTTCTGAATTCATTTTAGTTTTCTTCGATTTTTTTTGTAACTGAAAGTTCAAGAGTTATATGTAGAAGTGCTAATAATCTTTTAAAATTAAATGCAAGTATTCATCAGCTAGAATAAAAGCAGCAAAAGAGAAATGAATGAAAGAGCTGAGGCAGCTAAATGATGATAATGATGACGACGACGACGACGATGATGTGTGTATGTGTGTGTGTGTAGTGTTTAACGCCCGCTTTTACTACATACGGCACCGCAGGCGATGACACTGATGATATATGAGATGAAGATGGAGCACCGGTGGAATGAGATGGCGAGGGAAACCGGAGATCCCGGAGAAAACCCGTCCCAACGCCGTGTTGTACACCACAAATCTCACTTTGCGGTCGCCTGGGATCGAACCCGGGCCGCCTTGGTAAGAGCCAAGCGGTCTAACCACTGAGCCATGGCGTGGCCGACGACGACGACGACGACGACGACGATGATGATGATGATGATGATGATGATGATGATGATGATGATGATGATGATGATGATGATGATGATGATGATGATGATGATGCTGATGATGATGATGATATGAGTGGTGTTGAAGCGCTTTTAAATTTGCAGTTAAAATTATCGTACTATTGTCATACTGTTCCAGATTTGATTTGTGAAACATGAAGAGTGTGAGTGAGTGTGTGGTGTTTTAGGGCCCGACGACAAGGTCATTTGGGCCCGAAACATGAAGATGTTGTCAAGTTTCCTTAGTTTTCCATCAGAGATTTTTTTCATTACCCAGTTTTCGTCAGGTTTAATTTGTGCATTTTTAAAACAATTTAAAATAAAATAATTGCAATTTAAAATAAAATAAATCTGTTTATTAGTGCACTTAATTAAAATTTTCACTATTATATTTGGGATCAGGTGTCCTTGCGGGAAAGCAAATGTCGCTGATTCTTTTTGCAATCGTATAATTGATATTTTAAATTCTGTTTCAGCTTTCTAAATTAGTCATCACATGGCTAGAGCAAATATAAAATAATGGTTAACGCTTATTTAGTAAACAATGAAAACCGAATGTAATCACCATAAATGCGGACTCTATATTGTTTTAGAAAATACAGACTGATTATATTTAACCATAACACGAGCTGTATTGACTCGAATGTTTAATGAAGTATTTGATAACAACCATGGTACAGGAACAACTAAAATATTTTCTGTGCTCGGTGTTGCATTTGTTTATAGAATCAAATAATACATTTTTGTAATCTGTAATCATGGGCTTCAGTTATCCGACAGCCAGGAATTTAGAAGCAGCTAATCGAAAATGAGAGGTCAAATAGTTACAGATAGCATAAATGAAGTTGTACTTAAAATTACCACAGGACAAATCCCCATTCAAAATGGGTATCATTGTCGATACATTATTAACTATTGAAAATATAGATTAATATTATTTTTTTTTTGTTCGGAGGGGATTTGGTACTTTTAAGTGCGAGGATCTACTCCCATTAGTCCTGGACCCGTAGGACCAAAACCGGGCCGCAGCAGACCAGCAGAAGAGACGAGTCGTCCAGGTTTACCTGGACGGAGTGTATGCTGCCCAGCACATAGGCGCTTATTGCGTCTTTATCTGGGCAGTATAGAAGAGTCATTATTGTCTCAGGCGATTTTTTTGGGCAGTGGACATATCTAGCCTTTGTGTGCGCAGTCGCCCCCTGTAGGGGGGATGCGCCAATGCTGGCTGCGCTCTTCCGCCTGCCTGGGAGGCATCTGAGCACAGTCCGCTGAACAGGCTAGAGGGAAAGGAACCGTGTTAATGTATTAAGTTTACCAAGCCCATTTCTGGGCTTAGGAAGTTGGAGTCAGGGGAATGTGGCCCTGTTCAGTATTAGGTACCCAAGGCATCTTTGGGTAACCGGTAGCTCGGTCGCCGGCGAGGAACCCTGTGGTCGTAACGGCCTAGGGTGTTCACCAGTATGTTTGGATGGGAGTCCAGCTTATCGTAGATGGTGCGGGATCTTTCCCGCAACACGTCCGCGATATACGGGACCCCAGAGTATGTGTGTAGGATGTGGGACGGGAATCTACGCCCGGTATCGTAGATCATGCGCAGTGCCCTGTTCTGGACGCGCTGTAGTCTGCGAATAGTGGTGGGAGCCGCTGATCCCCAGACTTCGCAGCCGTACAGAATCAGGGGCGGTATAATCGCCCGATACAGGCGTAGTTTGAGGTGCGTTGGCATGGTGGACTTTAGAATAGGGTATAGCTGTGTTAACGCTGCATGCCCTTGTCCGGCTTTGACCCAGACATGAGGTGCGTAGGTGAGACCGCGATCCAGATGGACGCCAAGGTATTTGGCAGTGGGAACCCAAGGGATTTGCCTCTGCCTTAACCTCAGCGACCAATCTGGTCGCCTAGCTCGGACCTTAGCCAGGAGAAGTGCAGAGCTCTTCTCGGGGCTAATGGCCATCCTCCACATCTCACTCCAATGGCCAATGGCTCGGTGTTTACCGTAGGACAGTACCTATTTTATAAACTGCCCCTCCCCCTGCTGCACACGGCAGACAGGACGGAAGTGGATACGCCACTTACGCGCCGGTCCTTAATGAACCGGCTACCAAATAACCTTGGTAGGGCCGCCGGTGATCTAGCACACCAACTACTAGCTCTGCAGGCTAGCACCCGGGACTTATGAGGCAACCCTCTACCCCATCCGGGCGCCGGAGATACCCAATTTCCCGTGGGTGGCGAAAACACACTGCCCCCTCGAGACCAACCCAATCCGAACAGCTCCCAGAGGGAGGGGCTCGAATGTTCGGCCCGAGGTACCACGAGTGCTAAGGGTCCGCAGCGCCCGCACCATTGCAGCTGAAAGGGAGGAATCCCCTCCCCATACGGGAGGGATTTGGTACTGCGACCAGTCTTGCTCTATTGTAAGTTATGTCCCCAAGTTTGGCATCCCCGGGTGGAAGGATGAAGCGGAAGGAGACAGAGGGCGGCCGTCTGAAGGAGCCAATACAGTGCAGAGTGCAGGGTCCCTACATCTTACTTAGATGGAAACCTCTCCCGACAGGCCAAGACAACACACATTCCCCCATACTGTAGTTCGGAAACGGTTGCAGCAGTCGGTTCGGAGACCGGCAGCTGACGTACCGGAGGAGGAAGTGGTTCACTTAGAGCATGCACCGCCGAAATTCCCGCCAACACTTCTACCCTGAAAGAAACCACTAAATTAGAGATAATGTGAAATGATAATGGAAATGAAATGGAGGGACAGGAAATTTGGGGAATGTAATTTAACCTACCCAGCATCGCCTAATGACCCGGGAAAACCCTAAAAAGAACATGGGTCAGGTACGTTGGTCCGGGCCTGAGCTATCCCGCTCGGTGATTAATCTTATTAATATGATACCAGAATTAAAACATTATATATATATAATGAAACTAGGATCATTGAATATAAGTACTGGAAAAACAATCTTTTGCTCTTTTTACTGTTTATTTACAGTATTTCATTGGAAATACATTTTTGTGGGCTAGTGAATCCAAAAATCATTTTTAGAAAAAGGTCCATGTATGAATAGCTTAAAAATAAGATTCCGATAAACACAAAGTTGGTAGTTAAGCTTTATATCTTTGAAGTATACAAATGAACCATTTTCTGTCCTTTACATGAAAATTTTTCTGAAAGTTTTGACTTCACCCTCCCCGCCCCCCCCCCAAAAAAAAAACCCGGCTCTAACGATTTTAATAGTAGTTCCATATGTTTGAGATATTTTCGTGGCCAATAAAATGTATTTTATCTTGAATTTTCTGGGAATAGCCTCTGAAGTGTTCTTCATTATGATTGACTTGAGCACAACTGGTAAACCGTAGCAGATAGACAAAAGGTCACTACAGTACGGTCATTGGATCTGACGTTTTGTGGTTGCAGGAGGCGGAGAGGGAAGGTTTATAGTACCTACATACATTAATTAACAATTGAAATCATATCCTCAAAAATTATCTTTAGAACGAAGATATAGGACTATATTAGCTTTAAAACATTGAAATCCAACACTCAATTTCACTATCATGCAAGATATTAATTACAACAACACTATAATCGAATATTTCTTTCACAACTTTTACGCGCACTAACTGCCTCTGTTGGTAGTACTGGGAGTCTCTACATCCGGTTCGTCGTCAGGAAGTTTAAACTGTGTGCTTGAGCCAATCAGCATTATCGCTGCTGGGCATGGCTTCCGAATCCAACACGGTGTTACCAGTTTAATTTTATTTAGACCACATGGCTTCATTTGCTTCTGGTGCTTGCGCTGGTGAAGTTTCTATGTTTTTTTATAAGTCATATCGGATGAGCCGCGTCGTGGCTCAGTGGTTAGACCGCTTGGCTCTCACCAAGGCGGCCCGGGTTCGATCCCAGGCGACCGCAAAGTGAGATTTGTGATGGACAACACGGAGCTGGGGCGTTTTTTCTCCGGAACCTCCGGTTTCCCCCACCATCTCATTCCACCGGTGCTCCATCTTCATCTCATGTATCATCAGTGTCACCACCTGCGGTGCCGTATGTAGTAAAAGCGGGCGTTAAACAGTACACATTTCATTTCATATCGGACGATGAATGCAATGGGTGAAATGATGCTCAAATGTGTCCAGGGTCCATAGAGCTTAGAGCTAGCTGACATTCGTCTTTATGATAAGGTAAAACCCCTGAAAAAAACCTTATCCAGGTAGCCCACCCTGCCTGAGATTTGAACTCGGGACCTCTTGAACGTGAGGTAGATATGTTGCCATCTACGCTACCGAGACGGACCCAATTTTTAGTGTTTGTAAGTCGTATGATTATCACTATTGTAATAATATGGTTACTGGTTCGTGAAATATGCAAATGCGTAAAATATTTAAAATATGTATGTTCCTCTGCTTGAAATTCGTGCTAAAGAAGTGGCAACAGCGCGCTTTACCCTATCGAGAAATGTCAGAGCCGGAGAACGGCAGGCCGAACTGTACAGAGCTCAAGATCGCTTTAAAGCTTATATCAGATAAACGTCGTAGAACAAATTATTTCACACATGTTCATTGTTATAAGTTTGTGTTTTGAAATACTTTTACTTATCTCAAATGGGAAGTCATTATTCGATTATGTTCTGAGCATACAAAGAAAACCGGATTTCAATACCACCACATAGCGATGAGCTCTTGAAAGATTTGTCTGACGACAGATATCCACTCTACGTTCAGCCTGTTGAGGTGTTAGTTCATGAGGTACAGTTCTACAGCTTCTGTATGATTTTTCAAGTGCCTTAATGTATATATTTTGACGCACCAAGTTCTTCTGAAAGCCTTCGGGTCCATTATGCGGATTTTCTCGCAAAACTTGGCGCGTATCCATACTTTAGATCTTCCAGAACGTGGTAAATCTTTAGTGTTTTCGTCTCCATTGTTGAAACGCTGGAACCATCGTTGTGCCACACACTCACTAACGACACCTTCTTCTTCCACTTCACATACTCTTCGAGCTGCAGCAGGGACTTTATAATCTTGCTTCCAGTAGTGCTTTAAAAGAACTCAAGGACTCAAACCTTGTTATCTCCATTTTGTGATTGTTTATTAACAACTGAAGACTGATACATGCTCACAATGTACGCAACACTAGCCATGGAATCCTGTAAATAGCATTGCCAAGCCTAAGAAACTCAATAAATTTTCCAAAACACCAAAATAAAAAATCGACATTACATATGAGAGACAACCTAATAACATGAAGTGAATAGAAGAATAAACGCTTTTAAAATAGTTTGTACTAGTAGCATGAGTAGAGAAAGTGATATAAGTGTATTTTACAAGGGGCGTCCAGAAAGTAAGTTTTGTTTCAATTTATTTCGGCTGCAGCGCTGCGATCGCAGTTCCGCACATGCGCGGTAGACACTCTGTATCAAGGAGAAGAAACGTGCGCCATTCTGAGATCGCTGACAGCCACGTACGCTTTGTTGTGCTTGTTTACAACATCGGTGTTGATTGAAAATCCCTCCGCTTGTGAAATCAGATCTGTGATTCGTGTTCTGAATGCTAGGAAAGTGAAACGAAGTGAAATTTATCGGCAAATTTGTGATGTCAAAAGGTGCTCTGTTTCTTCACGACAATGCACGACCACACACTGCAAATGCGACGAAAAACATCCTACAGGGATTTGGCTGGGACATGTTTGACCACCCCCCGTACAGGCCTGACCTCGCTCCTAGCGACTTTCATCTGTTTTCGCATCTCAAATCTTTCTTTGGCGGTCAACACTTCAACAATGACGAAGAGCTGAAAGAAAATGTTTCCAATTTGTTGAAGACACAGGCGGCAAACTTCTATGAAGAAGGTATACAAAAACTTGTGCCTCTCTATGACAAATGCGTGCAAAGTTTCGGCAGTTATGAAGAAAAGTAGTTTAAAAGTTGTAGAATTTTCTGTAATAAATAATTTTTCTGTATCTGCACAAAATTTAATTTTATTGCCAAAGAGAACTTACTTTCTGGACGTACCTTTTATTTTCAAAATATGCTGCTTTTGAAACTTTTGATTTGATTACCCTAGTGAAAACATACAGGCTCAGAATAAATGTTTATTTGCAATGTAATTAAATACTTACTCTACTTTCAACCAGTAAGTACAAATTGATCATTTTAAACAGCTTTAGTTAGTGCTAGACGGCGATTGCAGTTACAATTCATAAATTTATCTCCTCTTGCTTTCTACCCAGTCAGACACTAATTGTGGAAACTACTCTCCAACATAACTGTCTGAAACAAATGAGAGAGCACTGAAGTACACATTTTATTTGCTCCTCTTCACAGTGGCAGAAAATTAAGCGACCACAGCTAGAAAACAAAGAATTGCCGCTACACGTCAGCATTTAATTAATATTTCCAGGCAACAATCGCGCTTACGTAACAAAGCAAAGATAAACAGCAGAGAGTATTATTATCTCTTAGTTAATGCCCTCTTCATTAATACTTTCTCCTTCACTTCCAAATAGTACACGAAGCTTTGCATTACACGCAGATTAATTATTTATTCATTATTTTCTTATTTTGTCAAACATTACCTTACAATTTTGATTAAAATATGTTTAAGAAATTTGTGTTAGAAATTAAGTGTAGGTACATATTGCATTTTCTGGAATTAGCTATGAAGTTCTCTTCATTCTGAATGACTTTTGTACAGTTGGCAAACTGAGGTATAGATAAAATGTTACTATATGTTGTTAAGGCTTATGAAAGTTGTGCCATTAGCCAAGATTCAATGTTCAAGTTCTTGTACTTTATTTAAAGTGTCAAGACGTTATTCATTTTTTCTTATAGTATACAAAGAACTTGGAATTTGAAAGCATACACATAGCGATCTAGGTTTTAAAATCTGACTATATTTTTGTCTTCTGTAGCCGTGTTATTCCTGCAACAAATGAGTAAATGTGTATTAACATTTTATCTGGATTAGCAACAAGTAGATATTTATGATCGAATGCGATAATTAACACGGAGTATAAATGGAAAAGACAGGAAAAAAGGCAAGAAAAAAAAAACCAAAGATAAAATAAAAAATAAGTGGATAGAAAAATAAGATTATAAGCGAATATTGTTTAGTCGGAAGATAACATGAATCTGGCAAACAATTTTATCACCGCCATCATCATCATCGTTCAAATTCTTCTCGGGAAGCAAGCCAGGTGAAAAGACGATTAGAAATCGACATTTCGGTAGTGTTCATCTCTCCCATCATCAGGATATTTATTAAATGTTATATCCACAAATGAATCACTGGATATAACACAAATATAAACAAAGACAAAACACTATCAACATTCTCATTACTGAACAAAAGACTGTTTTCAGTAAATTAATGCCAGGTCAGGAAATGGCATGAGTATAGAAATTAATTGGGTCAAAGAAACGTAACTACTTAACTTTATTATCAAGCCGTTTAGATATGTGCTCCTTAAGTCGACGGATTTCCATTTTAAGGCCGATTTCCAAGAGGAGCTGAACTGAAATCCAGCATCACGAGTAAGTGTGCTCCTCTCGGAGAAAATGAATGAATAAACGAACATGAACGAAGCATACGTTTAATGCCGCCTGTGAAGTCTGGACTGACAGAGCACTGTTTTGACAACGACCACAGAGCCAATTTCGGGAGACGACCATCTTGGCAAAATGATCAGGAGCGGAGAGTTAAGGAGGCTTTTACCATTTCATCTCCCAATGAACATTTGTATTCGAATACTGACATAGATCTAATAAGGGTACCATTACTATCTCATTTTATTCTAATTTGTGTATTTTTTTACTAATTTATTTATTTTGCAATTAGTATTTCTGCATTCAGTAGGGATTCTTTGGAATTGATTATGATAAATATTTAATTACTTCCTATTCTAACCAAGCATCTATAGGTTTATGGCAGAATCATATTCAGATCAAAATTCATGACTTCTATACGAGAATAAAGCAACTCCGAAGTATTTTGCTTATTTCAGAACCAAGGTAAATGTGAAAGTATTCATGTAATGTATTAATGCAGAAGTAACTATAGCACAAATATACGTTTGAATTTACCCTTGTGACTTGATTGGAGTAACCCACCTATCGATTGAATTAGAATACCGTATCATATTTGGAGGAAGAATTTTTACATATTCATGGTTTATTTATGTTACATTGATGATATTGAAGAAAACAATAAGAATGTGATAGTGCATATAATCATCCTGGTTGGGAAAGATTTACAACAATATTCAAGACGGATTGAAATGCGATTTCAGAAACTTCCAATACCATATTTTTAGTGATTTGGTATTTTGGTATTAATGTTGTCGTCTGACCCTAGGAACCTAGCTGTAAGTCTTCTATCCTAGAACAGAGGGCACAAAGCAAATAGAACAAATGGCATTATGTATTTTGAAAGAGAACGAAAAATCCAAGAATACTGTTTGAATATATGCCTATGAAATGGAATCTAATTATATTTGACCTGTATATTAGTTTAGGGACAATTTAGTTTGTTTGTTTATCCTAAATTAATTTGCCATTGTTTCAAATTAATGACACCCAATTGAAATTATTATGCATCCTGCAGGTATTTCTTACCGGAACATTTGAAACATTTGCACACGATCTAACGTTTACCTTATGTTTCATATCGAAGTTAGAGCGTTTTTGAGGTTAAGAGCAAAGTACATAATAAATGAACTTGAGTGTTTGAACATAAAAGGCAGTTCTTCATTTTTAAAACTTTCCCACACATTGTTGGTGCATCTGACTGCATGCTGTACCTACTCTGTGCCATTCCACGAAAATGGTGTACTTTTCCATATCTACACGCGTGGTATTTACTATGTAAACATGAAAATTAGAAACATTACTCCCAAAGAATTTAACGCTTCTGTCGCTCATGACTTTCCAGGAATTTCTGTTCCAGCATATTTACGTGCCTTTTGTGCTTTATGTTGTTTAAATGATTCAATGTATTATTCCAGCCGACAAAAAATTCTCTTTCGTTCATGCTATCTCCGCTTTTCCTATTGTAAATAGCTTTAGCTATAATCCCTTCAAGTGAATCACGAAAACAAAACAATAATCCATAGTAGTAACTAAAACAATAAACCGTAGTTTAGTTTTCGATGCTGCTTTTGGGGTATACCGTGATCCGGACTTAACTTAGTTAACGTTATTTCTGAAGTAATTTAACTTAACGTTACCCTTTGGAAGAGTGACCAGTGTGATGCGTTTTTGTCTATATCTGACACGCCACAAACAGGTTTCTTAATCGTAATACATTCATTACAATTCATGATTAGGTTAGGATAAATTCATAATAGCATGTTGGCATCAACAGTTTAGCCCGCCTCGGTAGCGTAGATGGCAGCGTGTCTGTTTCCCGTTCGAGAGGTCCCGAGTTTGAATCTCGGTTAGGTTGAGTTACCTGCATAAGGTTTTTTTCCGGGATTTTCCCGTATCGTAAAAGAAGAATGTCGGGTAACTCTAAGGTCTATGGAACCTGGACTCATTTAAAGAGCATTGCACCCATTTTATTCATCGTTCGATATAACTTAACGTTGGAAGATGTAAATTGCAATACAAAATCAACAGGTTAAATGTTACTGCATGTAGTGCAGTGAAAGTTCTTCTGAGACCTTTGCCCCTCCTCCTCCCCCTCTTCTTCTTCTTCTTCTTCTTCTTCTTCTTCTTCTTCTTCTTCTTCTTCTTCTTCTTCTTCTTCTTCTTCTTCTTCTTCTTCTTCTTCTTCTTCTTCTTCTTCTTCTTCTTCTTCTTCTTCTACATGGTTTAGCCTATGCAGCCCGTTCCGGCGAAGTCATCAGTGGAGTCCATCTTCTGCGAGGTCAGCCAGCATTTCATGTTCCTCTTTGTTTTTCTTCTTATAAACGCTCAGGTGTCTTTTTTTCTTTTTTTCCTTATTTAAAATTTATATTGTTTCCGTTTGATTACTGTTTGTTTTCTGTACTTTTTACACATAAACACTCACGCCCAAGGCGAGACTCGAACCCGCAACACTCTACATGGCAGAATGCTAAAGACATACGATCTAGCGACCAGGGCTACGAGGGTTGGCATAAGGGAAAACCCCAGTAAAAGCCTTATCCAGGTAACTCATCCTGACCGAGATTCAAACACTCTTCGACCTCTTGAACGTGAGGCAGACATGCTACCATCTACGCTACCCTCTTGAGTTATATAGAAAGGTTCTCCTGGATGTCCTTTCTTCACTCATCCTCATTAAATGTTCTGTCCATTTCTTGTTTGTGTTAATTTTATCTTCTAATTTATATATGTTTAATTCTTCTTTTATTCGCTTATTTCGTATTCTGTGTGCTCTTGTACATCCTTTCACATTTGTGCAGAAATATCATCTCCGCTGCTTGTATTTTAGTGCTATACTTTCACTTCCATACAGCGAGGAAGGAACAGCCAATGTCTTATATAGTTTAAGTTCAGAATCTTTTCTTGTTTTCCGACCTAAAGTTCTTTCAATAGTTCCACGTATAGCCTGGAATTTATATATTTATTTTTCTACATATTATTATTCTTCATAGGTAATATTACATCCTAAATACTTTAAGTGTGTTACTTGTTCCACTATGTTAGTTTCCAAAACAATTTTAGCTCTTGCCACATATTTACCTATATGTCATTACTTGTTCCTCAAAATTAATATTTTGGTACCTCTTTTCTGCATAATCTAAAATGTTCTGTACATTGTTCATCTGCACCCAGTATATCCACAGCACAGAAGACCTTGTGACATGATCAAAGTAAGACGTTTTGAATGCATGTAGGTTATAGGTACAACAAAACGGAAGGGGAAACGTGCTTAGATCTTATGTAAGTACCTCTGCACAGGAGGAAGGGAAGTAAAGCAGAAACAGTAAGCTCAGGGGTGGAGAGGATCCCCTTTCACTGCTTTTGCTGCCTAGAGACTGCTAGTAACCACCCGTCAATCAAGTGTCCACGGGAAGTAACCTGTCCTTTCAGTAGCATCCTTGTCATCTATCCGCTGCGGTCTGAAAGTTGAAAAGGTAGATAAAAGAAAGGAAATCGTAGTAGATCAGCGGCCTCTGCAGCATTCACCTATGCTCAAGGTTACCTCATAGGGGAGGGGATCCGTCCCCTTCAGCTGCCGTGGTGCGGGCGCTACCGACCCTAGCACTAATGGTACTGACCAGCAACGTAAAGAAGGTCCCTGGAAGGTATGTGCCGTCTTACACAGTGCGACAAGGACAGTAAATGTGTGTGGCAGAGAAAGCTTGCTACACAAGGCGCAGAGCCTTAAAAAATCATGCGCCCTATTCACTCTGTACGCTAAAACCGAGAAGATTCATTCACAAAAGTAGAAGCCGTCAGAATGTTTTTGAATGCTCTGTAACTGTACTGACATGGGGTGTAATAAACCTGCCCAAAGAGGGTGTGGGAACTTTCGCCAACACCCCTGCGTCTCAGGCGTTGGAGACATCTCTCCTGTGGAGGACAGTAGAGTCTGTCTAGTGAACGCGTGTGGAGTTTGCCCCGCAAAGGAACCTGAGCCTTCCGCCCACTAATGACCGTCATAAATCTATCTCCACACTTCAGAAATGGAACACTGTCGTTGAGGACCAATAGCAACCCTGAATTTCTCGAAGTGCCAGTCGCATGTCTACTCCACGTGGAGTCTCAGTTGCCAAAGTTCCAACTTCCAGTTGATCTGTTTCATTACGTGCACGTTGTGTGTCACGATGTGGAGACCGTGGGAGAGAAATGCAGTGGTAGAAGTAGTAGCTTACTTTTAGTCAAGTGAAAAGAATCAAAGTGAAGACAGTGTGAATAACTGGGCCGAGTTATATTACTGGAAAAGCCTCAAAAAACAAAGTTATAACGGGAACTGTTTCTAAGCAAATTCAAGCGCTTGTTTTGAACACATATAACTATTTGCTGAAAAATAATCTTGGTAAGAGGTCATGCAATGAACCTATTGATAAATTCTGGGTATTCACAGAAATACAGTAAGAAATATTGTGACGAAAGGATTACCAATGACCCCGATCAAATGTAAAAACAAAAGGAAACGTTTCTCTAAAGTAGATAAGGGGAGCGCTAGGTCCAGGGAAATTGCCTACAAGGCCTTAGTGCGGCCGGTTATGGAATATGGAGTAGCATGCTGGGACCCGTATAGAGCTAACCAAATCGATCCATTAGAAACAATACAGAAGAGGGCAATAAAATTCATAAAAAGAGGCAAGTATTTTGGGCCTATAAAAGGAGATGAGACTAAATGGGAGGAATTAAGAATTAGGCGTAAAAACATAGGTTGGTAGCATTATTCAAAGCTAATGCTGGTGTAAAGGTATGGGTGGACGTTAGTGTAAGGTTAGATAATCCGGATTATTATGGACGAAACGATCATAGGTATAAAATTAAGGGTAGAAGATACAGAACCGACGTAGGAAAATTTTCTTTTGTTAATAGAACCATTGAAGAATGGAATGAATTGCCTGTAGCAGTCTTTCAGGGCTGTCCCCTGTCGCTGAAGAAATTTAGAAAAAATCTAGATGATTTATAGTTTAACTTTTAAATTATAATGGTATATAATATGTAAATAGAGAAGCAATTAGATATGTTTTAAGTGACTAAAGTAAAATAATATCATGTTTGTATTGTTTATTGTGTTATTGTTGTAAATCTAGTATTTGTAATTTGATCTGTATTCTTAACTCTACCACCGGGTAGTACCCAATTGCAGTGAATAAATACATACATACATAATTTCGATTTAATTCGTCGAGAAATTTATAGATTCTATGCAAAAGGGAGAGCACCCACCTTAGATGAATTGTTTGCACATTTGCAAGAAATTTGTGATTTTCCTTATGGGCACTGCACTTTGGGTGGCCTCCTAAAGGAGCTGGGTTTCAAATACCGCACTTTGAATAGGAGAATTGTAGCTTGGCGATATATATATATATATATTTGTCAAAACTAAGGAATTTTCGCAGTACGATATATATATATATATATATATCTGTGTGTGTGTGTGTGTGTGTGTGTGTGTGTGTGTGTGTGTGTGTGTGTGTGTGTGTGTGTGTGTAAACTAAGGAAGTTTTGCAGTAATGGACATAAGATAATTTACTTAGACGAAACCTCGTACGATACCCATGACGTATCGAGAAAGGTGGCAACCTTGCAGAAAGGTCTGGAAGAAGGAGGGGCGGTGTTATAAAACGATTATAAGGGTTCGTCAAAGGCAGCGGTCGACGTGCACATGAGTTTACTAAACAGACTCTACCTCTGACGTTACTAGCGGAACCTCGGGCCGAACATTCGAACCCCTCCCTGAATGGGATTTGTGCGGATTGGGTTGGACTCGAGGGGACAGTGCTTTCCGATACCCGTGGGAGATCGGGTACGTCTCCGGACGGGGTTGAGGGAAGCCATATATTCCCGTGTACTAGCCTGCATAGCTGGTAGAAGGTGTGCTAGATCACCAGGCGCCCCCACCGAGGTCAATCGATAATCTTTCCCTTTGGGGTTGGCGCGCGTAAGTGGCGTATCCACTTCCATCCCGTCTTGAGTCCTTAGGACCAGATGGGGGGGGGCGGTTTGTTAGTTTCTAGGTGTTACCCTATGGAAAGCTCCACGAAGGCGCCGGGCGCCCTTTTGGAACAGCTCGGTAACTCCCTGGTCATTTGAGGGGATGTCAGTCTTCACTTTGTGTGGATTGACCCTATGCGCTCAGGGTTAGGGTTGACAATCGAACGCCCGAATGCAAGTCTCACACGTTATCACCGAGCCATCTCGCCCGGTTCTTGTTCATTTAAGCACAATTAACCACTTCAAAGTTTCAGCGAGGTTAGATGAGAGTGGAGAAGTTGTACGCTACACTCTGTTGTTGATTTATACTCCACTCCGCATTTTGAACATTACAGTAAACAGCCTCTGTAGTAGTCAAGCGCCCTTGGTGGTGCACCGTATGGAACAATTAACAAGCTAGCTGCGGCGCCTAAATTGAAAGTTCTCTCAGAATGTGATCCTCCTGATCCTTTGGCTGCATATGTCTGTGCATATTATCAAATAAAAGGGACAACCTGACTCATAACGTATGCTCTTTGATGCCATGCACTGCATTGTTCTGCCTCGTACCAAAAAGACGATTATACTCGCTATATGGCACACATCTGTGTGGGGTATACATTTTATGACGCTCGTTTTGTGACACAACCAAAGCTGGAAAATAAAGTAAATAAAGATGCAGTGAGAGGAATTAAAGCAAAAATAATGAGCGGGCATAAAAAGGATGGCTTTAAAGGCATCATAAAGTCAAATATACTTCTAATTACCTGGGAAGCATAAAGCTTTTTTGGGATTCATGCTTGGTTGAAACCACACATTTGGAATAATAAAAAGGAATATAATAACTAGTAAACAAAGGCTGTCAGCAAGGCTTAAGCTAACTATAATATTAACATTAGCATATTTGAAATATGCATCTGATATTACTACAAAGCAAAGACAAACTGTAAACAAAGATAGCAAAACAGAGTAAAAGGTATTCGAGTTGGTGGACTATATATGTATGGAACAATACAAAGAATATTAAATCAAGCAGATACTGAAACTGTCAATGTATTTAAGCTGACGATGATATCTACATTCTGAATTTTGATTAAACAATACAAATAGAAACTAAAGATCTAGGTAACATTGTAAAGTAAAGCAGTGAAATAAAGTACAAGGTATCTGTCATCAATTATCTCTAATCAAGGTAAACTGAGTCACTGCGGCAGAGTAAGGGTAACGTGCTACCCAAAAGGATGCGATTATTGATTACACTCGAATCTCTGACAGATGTAGGGAGAGAATTTGTTGACATTTTCGAGATGGAGTCCAAAACAATCCAGGAAATGAAAGATTTAAAAGGTAGTGAGGCTCATCGGTATAATCCCAGCCTAAAGCACGTCATTTTGATGGATAAAACAACTTTTGGCTTGTTAGTTACAGTGAAGAAAATGGCAGAATAAAGATCAACGTAGCAACGATGCTAGCTGGCGTTGCAGTAATTTCACAGGCTTAACATAATGGAGAACCCAGGATACTATTACGGTAGTGCAACTCCGTAGGGGAGAGGTTCTGATCCCTTCAGGTGCTATGGTGCGAGCACTTGCAGTACTTCTGGCGTTACTTGAAGTACGTTGGGCCTAACTTTCGAGTGCATCCCGCAGGATTAGTTGTTGGGATTGGGTTGGTCACGACGGGGTAGCAGTTACCGACACCTATGCGTAGGTATATGTCTGGCGCCGCCAGAGGGACACCTAAAAGTTTCCTGACACTAGTCTAGATAGCCAATAGCAGGTTTGCTAGATCACTGGCGGCCCGAACGAGGTTATTGGAAGTTTTCCCGGATGGGTTGACGCATGTAAGTAGCGTATCCACTTCCACCCGAAATGAAATGGGTTTCTAGACTCCAGAAAGACTCACAGAGTTTTGCTTCGGCAGCTTCCTGGTATTTAGACGGGGAGTTTTGACACTCTGGAAGACCTCGCACCACATTTTGGTAGTAGAGACAAAGCAATCGATCATATCTAGGATTGCAAATTTTGTAAATAACTGCGCAGCATTTTCAAGACATCTAAAAGTATTAAAACTTATCCCATTCGTGATTCCAATGAAATATATATATATATATATATTTTTTTTTTTAAATGTGGTGCGAAATGATTGATCTCTTATGGTTTACCATTTATGCACTAGTCATACAGAATGAAAAGGACTTCTGAGAACATTCTCATAAAATTCAAAATATATATTCCATCTGTCACGAAAATTCCTTAAATATATAGTAATTTAATCAACGTTCTAAGTGTCATTTTTGAGGAAATTACAACTTTTGTAAACTTTTGCATGTAAAGAAAAGTAGGTTGAGAAAACTTTGTGTGAAAATCGTGTCACTGAACTTAAATACTAACTTTGATACATAAGTGACTTCGTTTTTGAGTTATGCTGTTCACAGATACATGGAACTCTTCTAAAATTTGATCTTCTTTTTGGGGAGGGGGCGGATTCCGGGCCCCGTATATTTTTATCAAAATCTTGGTATCCAATTTGTTGGTGGAATACAATACTTGCCCTACCAATACGTAACAGAGAAAGTAAAAAATGGAGGGCGAAAGGAGATTACGTGGTGCTTGTTAAAAACACAACATTGGCTGCATCTACAATTTGTATGCAAAGGTTTAACATCCAGCACCTGCTTCCCTCTTGTGTTCTAAATCTAAACTGCTATGTTAACACAAATCTAAGTCAATACTTTATAATGCCCTGATGCGATGTTTACCTAGACGAATAATGGTTAATATTTAAAAGTAGGTGAACATTCCATGTTCTGCAATTATAACAATCTTTTGGTCTTCAATTGAACTAAGCCGTCAGGCATATGCAAACCAATATACCAGAAGCGTCAGTAATACTCCGTACATATGTTGCACCTGTTACAGTTTGTTTCACTGGATCTCATATCCATAAAGTTCTAGAGATCTGTGATATTTTGCTTTATGAGATATTGTTACATTCGTGATATTGAATTTGCTATCATCATCATCATCATCATCATCATCATCATCATCATCATCATCATCATCATCATCATCATCATCACCATCACCATCATCATCATCATCATCATCATCATCATCATCATCATCATCATCATCATCATCATCATCATCATCATCATCATCATCATCATCATCATCATCACCACCATCATCATCATCATCATCATCATCATCATCATCATCATCATCATCATCATCATCATCATCATCATCATCATCTTCATCATCATTATCATCATCATGCCCACCTCGGTAGCGTAGATGGCGGCGTGACTGCCTCGCGTTCAAGAGGTACTGAGTTCGAATCTCGGTCAGGGTAAGCTACCTGGATAAGGTTTTTTCTGGGGGTTTCCTTTATCCTTAAAGACGATTGTCGAATAGATCTAAGCTACATGGACCCTGGACACATATGAGCACCATTTCACCCGTCCGATATGATTTAAGGTTTATTATTATTATTATTATTATTATTATTATTATTATTATTATTATTATTATTATTATTATTATCATCATCATCATCATCATCATCATCATCATCATCATCATCATCATCATCATCATCATCATCATCATCATCATCATCATCATCATCATCATCATCATCATCATCATCATCATCATCATCATCATCATCATCATCATCATCATCATCATCATTATTATTATTATTATTATTATTATTATTATTATTATTATTATTATTCACGGCTTTTACTTGAACTCTAGATGGCCGTGCCGTGGCTCAGTGGTTTGACCGCTTGGCTCTCACCAAGGCGGCCCGGGCTCGATCCCAGGTGACCGCAAAGTGAGATTTGTGGTGGACACCACGGCGCTGGGGCGGGTTTTCTCCGGGATCTCCGGTTTCCCCCGCCATCTCATTCCACCGGTGCTCCATCTTCATCTCATGTATCACCAGTGTCATCGCCTGCGGTGCCGTATGTAGTAAAAGCGGGCGTTAAACACTACACATTTCATTTCATTTTTGAACTCTAGGTGAATGTTGCATTGGATGATTTAATCCTGGAGTTTTCGTATCGTCCTTTTCATCAGTTTATTTACTGTTTCTTCATCGCATTGGGCGATCACTCACTCTGGATATTGTATGATCCAGAGTTTTCTTGTTCCTCGAGCAACTATTGACCCAGGGCAATAGGTCTTACAAAGAGTATAAGTAAAGAAATTAATATTATTATTTTCAGCAGTTAACTTGCCTATATTTCGGTTGTTTCACTTGTACTTAAAATTCAGTATGAAAAGTATCATACATTCCTGCCTAAGGTACGTGTTCTCAAATATATCTGGTACTAAAAGCATATCTGATCTGGAATGAGATGAAATTCTCCAAATCTCTTTCAGCTAACTCTATTTATTGAAGTATCCCAAACAGAAACGTATTTATTCAGTTATTTATAGTTACGGCGAAGGAAATTCTCAAGAAAACTAAATATTTACGTTGTATAATTAATTCAGAAAGTTGAAGGAAATTCTGTTTACTACGGTGAAAGGGCTTACTATTCCAGAGAAACTGGCTTTATGAAAAGACATAATATTTATATTCTGAATATACAAAAGTGCGTTCGTCAGTAAGCGATTGGTAAAATGACGAGCGGCGAGATATATCGAGAACTCGATAACAAAGAAAACTTGGATACGTGCAAAATCATCTGAGAGAATATCTGCCACTAGCGCAAATGTAACCATAAATATTCCAAACGTTTGTATACATTTAAAAATGAATATTACATTTACTAATTCTACATTAACTCTAGGCAATATTATCCGTGCTGGTTTGAAACGTGATTTATTTAATACAAAATATTGCACATATAATATTGCTGCATACATTTGAATGCGTATTTGTTACTCCAAGCATGCTATTTTAACTGTCATAGTTCTAGATTTGTGAAAAAAAAACAAGTTTTTCCTGTGATTAAAAGCATTTTAATAGCTGATATGTGTAAAAGCATATTTGGTTGCATAACGATGCTTAACTAAAGGCCATTTAGGGAAAAAAATCTGACGTTTTACTTAGTTCCAAATAAACTTCTGTAGAATTTGATTGATTATATACTTCCTTGTAAAGAATAGTATTAGAGGATGGTCAAACCCTCTAACACTTGGACGCTATGAGATGGGTTTGAAGTTTCGTACTCTTTGCATCATCTAGGTGGGAATTTTTTTATAATTTTTTTTATTGATCGATCAGCAGTACAATGCTTTACAGATCAGAGTGAAAATAAGGTAACAGTACAATAAGAACAATAACACTCAGGGGTAGGCTAACAGGCCGCCCCTAGTTAAGTTAGAACTCCAATAAAACTCTCTGAGGAATTATGTCAATATTGAAGATGTAAGACAGACATCAAGCACTAGAATCACTCGAATCAGATGTATCACTTAGAAGCAGGTCCTGTGGTAGTCTCCTCTTCAAGCGTGAGGGATGGCGCGTGCGGACGCCGATGTTATAATGAACAGCTCCTGGAACTTCTTGCAGCGTGGAAAAGAAACGACGAGCGATCCTGCGAATGTAGTCGTGAAGAGGTAACAGTCCTAGTTCGTGATGGAGTTACTGATTACGGATGAACCATGGAGCGTTGGTAGCGATGCGCATGAAGCGATTCTGTATGACCTGAAGACGACGCAGATGACATGTGTGTGCGGCTACCCACACTTGGCAGGCATATGTAATGAGCGGACGAACGAGTGATTTGTAGAGTAACAATGAAGACTGTAGGCCGAGGCTGGAACGGCGATGCAACAGAGGTGAGAGTTTTGAAAGTCACCCGGAGGCCAGTGATATAAGACGATCGATATGAGCACGCCAGGTCAGTCGAGAGTCCAAAAGCACTCCAATGTATTTAACGGGAGTTGCAGTGGGGAGCCAAGGGACATTGTTCCTGTAGAGACACAACGGAGTAAGCGGAGTATATCGGCGAAGAGTGAAGATTTTAGCTTCGGTTTTCTGAGGGTTCAAAGAGATCCGCCAAGTACTGAACCAATGAGTTAGGCGATCTAAAGAGAGCTGTACTACTTGTGCGTGCTGGAGATTACCATGAGAATAATATAGTAATGTGTCATCAGCGTAAAGAGCTAAAGAAGTCGGAGCTAAGTCAGGAATATCAGAAATGTATATATTAAATAGAGTCGGGGCCGAGATAGAACCCGGTGGGACACCTGCGGCAATATTATGTGGGGATGAAAGCTTTCCCCCAAAGCGTACTGAAAAGCTGCTGTCGTAGAGGAAACTGTGGATTAGATGTGATAAGAATTAGGAAGACCGATACGGTAGAGCTTAAGGAGCAAACCCTCATGCCAAACCCTGTCGGATGCCTGTGCCACATCAAGGAAGACGGGTGGGAAAAATGAGTGCGTTACAGGCGTTTGAAAATTTAAAATATACATTCATTTTTAATGAAAAATATCTGAAACATATATGAATTGAAACAAATTTGCCAGCATTCTTCTTCAGAAAATGGTAAATTAAGTAAGGTTTTATTATTTTTAAATGTATTTCAGAACGGAAAAGCTTGTGAATTTCTTGAAAGACGTCACAAATCTTAAATGTAAAGTTAGATGTCTAAATCGAATTTTTGTTTTTCAGATGTGCTATTCACACACACACGCACACGCACACACACGCACACACACACCAACGGACCTGAAAAGGCTAGTTTTGTATTCAAAGTCTACCATTTTTATTTAGAATCCATTGCTTTCTCTATTATTTTAGACAGAATTAAACTGTGTCAGTTCGCTTTGAAAACAGTTATTCTAATTCCATTACAAATCCTCAGTAGTTGCAGCATCACCATTGCATAAATAAAGTAGAATGTATATGAAAAAACGAAATGATAGAAAAATTAAAACGGATAAGCAACATTAAAAGAGACCAAAGCGATAAGAAAACAATTTTAGGACAGCTGGCAATCCTGAGCGTTAATTTTGGCAAGTAGAAATTTTGTATCTCGGACAACTGGGCTAGAAATAGTGGCAGAACATTTTATGCAGCCGTAGGATGTAAAGGGGTTTGAATGGAAGTGACGGAGTTATCCGTGCGTCACATAAATTGACGAGACACGAAGAAGGGCTGTGCATTTTCACCTAATTAACTTGTAAAAACAAAGGAATTAGGCTGACGGAAGTTTCTCGCTGGTAAACAAATTTATTGAATTATAAATTCCCTAGCTCTTCGAATACTTGATAACACCCGTGTGTTTCTCTTTAAAAATCTGATTCAGCGAAAGAAATTAATTAGTTGTTGCTGTGAATACTCCAGAATTGCTAATTGATGTAGATATGTTGATATGACTGGGAAAGATAGCAAATATACGTCTAAAAACGAAAATATATGGCAAAACCGAGATTATGCCAACAAATACTTATTGTATACTTTCTCCACTGTTTTTGAATATTATTGGGTGTTGCGCTGAAAAAAGTATACAAATATTTGACCGGAAAGATATTTTTGAACACAAAAATATATCTTTAAAAATGCCAGTAATATGTGTGTACGTATGTGTGCATGCTTGTGCATGAACGGCATAACTCAAATATTAAAATTGATGTAGTACCTATAGATATGATATCGCGCCTTTAAAGACGGGACAGAAGCTTTTAAAACGGATTTCTCAAATCAAACGAACTTTACATGGAACATGTTTGGATACATTTAAAGTTTTCAAAAATGGCTTTAATGATCTTGGTTTAAACGCCACATGTTTAAGATAATATGCATAGCCAGTACAAATATCTTAATTTCTATGCAAATAGTCTGTAAACTTTTCTTCGTTCATAGATGTTTTGTGTAACCTTTACAGAAAGACAAAGGTTTCGTACAAAAAACGTAGAGCACATCAAATAATAAACTGTTTGTGACATAAAACACCTAGGGCTTCCAACCCTACTACCCGCATCATGCCCACGTACCATGGCAGAGATCATCCAAACGATAGGACAGCATCATGCAGGCAGCCTTATTGCAACTCCTAATTTTCTCTCCGTCTTTCACGTTACATCTTGACTCCGAGGATGCGTGTCGGTCGACGACGGACACATGGCGTGGAGATTTGCGATTTATATATTCTCTGCTTCGTCAGAGGGTGGACGTTTGAGCCTCCACATCTATTGGAGTCTAGTTGCTAGGTTTCTCCTCCGTTACCTAATGTGTCCTCTCTATCACAGTTCCTCACTTTCCTGCTAGGTTGAGTGGGCATCGTGAGCACATAAAAAACTGCACCTTCATGGGTGAAATCGCTTTCGGACGTATTCCATGGCCGCTAGCGAAAGCTCCACGGCGCAGGATATCTGTAGCATTATCCATTTTCGAAATATTCTTTGCTATCAAATTGAATTTTCAAATACTGTATCATACAGCTTTGAAGTGCAACGTCAGCATTCTTCTCTCTCTCTCTCTCTCTCTCTCTCTCTCTCTCTCTCTCTCTCTCTCTCTCTCTCTCTCTCTCTCTCTCTCTCTCTCTCTCTCTCTCTCTCTCTCCCGATGTCATAGAAAAAGTATGGAGATCTAAAATTAACATAGAACATCTGACTTTTTAAGCGTTGGGCTATAGTTTCAGCCTAACGAGTGGAGTCACTCAAGCGGTCACAGGTTTGATTCCCGGTGACTGACTAATCTGATCAAAGGTCTTTCGAAGTTTTCCTTGGTCTTTAGCCGAATGTAGGTTGCTTACTTTACTTTTTGCTACTTCCCGTCCCTCCATTTCATTTCACTCTCACTTCAATCCGGTCTTTTCAGTGTGGCGCTGCCATTTGTGAACCTCGCACTGTAACTACTGTTGACGCAATCTCAATTCATACAATTACATTGTTAAATTGACATCCTTTTATTTTACCTATAGTTGGTTCATTCCACTCAATATTTTTTTTTTTAATTTGAAACACATCTTTTTAGGCCTTGTGAATCCAGAAAAAGCTATTTTGATAAAGGATTCTTGAGTGAGGGAGTGGGTCAGTGGACAGCCGACTACAAAACAAAGGGAAAAATACAAAACTTGGTATTCAAATTCAATACCTTTCAAAGCTGCGATACGACCATCTTCAAGAAAATCCCCCCACACCGGACTACTTTTTACATGGTGCAGTTTTCCAGTCTTGATTTCCTAAAAGAAGTATTAACAACATTGATTAAAATAGCATGTTGAAGTAAAATATTTTGCATGAGAAAATATGTATCTGAAATTTTGAAGGAGGTGCCTACGAAGTTCTTTAGAAGGGCTTTTGTTTAATCTATGCGATAGAGTAAACGTATTTCTCATAGAGGCTTTAAAAACACTCGTTTTATTTCAAAATAACCTTTTTGTGACGTAAATCATTTCCGAGTAAGCCGTGTGATTGTTCTGTGTGTTGAATAATCACTTTAGAGTGCTGTGATTTTCAGCTGTTTCTTGCTATTGCATGGAAACCGTATAGTTTTTCTTTAAGACTAATATACAGCATCCAAGTATAGTATAAATATTTACTATTAAATAATATTGGTTTATGAATATAACACATAACTTTTTATACTTATGTTTACATGAATATAACAACAGAAGAACAACACTAAGTTGGAGGCTAGAGTACCCAGATTATAGATTTTCTGATAGGACTGGAGCGAAGGAGGAAACATATTTTACTCTTGAGTTCCCTTGAGCCCGGATACGACGAGAAGATGGTTTTAAATTTCGCTGCGTAATGGGGTGCGTAATGTGGAAAGTAATTATATTGACCCTCCTTGGAGGGCATAAACGTGCAGAGAAGAAGAAAAAAGTGAATATCTCTATGAAGAAGGAGAACGTGGAAGCTAAAAGCAGACGGGGAAGAAGAAACAGCAAGGAAAAGAGGTTCTAAGAAAGATATTTAAAGTAGTCCTCGAAAGAAAAATATACAAAAATGTGATGGTGCGAAAATGGGGAAAAGTTTTGAATGAGAAACAAAGGAAATGGCATATAGGCATTTTCCGTTTTGTAAGCTTGACAATGTCTTTAATGTATCTTTATCCCATTAGAGTAGTAAAGTAAGGTAATGGGACTCCAGTACATGCCCTTCTGAGAGAGAAGCACTCCGGGAGGCAGGGATGAGGCGAGATAAAACAGAGGAGCCTTGATATAAAAGAGGTCAGCGTCCCGGTGTGGAATTGTCTTGGGCGACTTTTTTTTTTTTTTTTCAATTTTCGTCCTCCAACGTTAAGTCATATCGGAAGATGAATGAAATGGGTGAAATGAAGCTCAAATGAATCCCGGCTCCATGGAGCTTAGAGTTACCTGACATTCGTCTTTCTGGATAAGGGAAAACCCCGGAAAAACCTTATCCATGTAACTCACCCTGACCGAGATTCGAACTCGGGACCTCTTAAACGTGAGAGAGACACGCTACCATCTATGCTACCGAGGCGGGCGACCTTTTGGTGCGGTATGGCAGGATGGATTGTTGTCCCTTTTGGAGTGAGGTGTGTTTGTTTAGGGTTATATATCGGTGAGCAGGAGTTCTCTTTCTCAGGGGCCAGCAGTTCTCACCAGTGAATAAAACGTCCTGTTTCAATTTCCTGACTTGTTTATTCTCGCATATATTACTTGTCGTATTTCTCTGTTTTCCTCAATTGCCATTACTCCCGTTCCGTACCTTGCTTCTTTGATAATACTTAATCATACTGTAACCACCTTTTCCCAAAGATTCATCTACCTTGTGTAACTATGGCTCTTCTCAGCATCCGAGCTGTGTTGCTCATCTCCAAGCTCGTTAGATTATCGGCCGTGCTGCCTAGTTACGAGTGCTGCCGCTGAGCGCTAGGTAGCGCTAGTACCGCTTGTAGAGGGAGCAAGAAGTTCGGCAGTTGAATAACGCAGTGCCGGGAGCACAGATTAATACCAGATTCTCAACTCCGTGTTAAAAACTGAAGACGCATAGGGCGCTCTTTCCTGAATCTTTAGACCCCGGCGACTTTGGCAACTACGGTTGGTAAGGCCGGTAATGTAGTAAGCTTCTATTCCGACCGAGCTTCCCCTTTCCTTCGGCTCACTGCCGAACGGCCTCCTTGTCGTTAAAGCTTTAATTCAAATATTTACAGGTTAGCCAATGTAGTTTCTTATTCATATCTTACATTGAGCTCAAATAAGGTCGATAATAGGCCAATAATATTACGAAAATTACTTCATAAGTAGTAAAATAATACAATAGCTATTAAATTTGGAACTAAGCAGAACTTATTTTATAAATTAGTTAGTATGCAACACGGCAGCCAAAATAATTATATTGGCGGCATTGAATTCGGCGCATGCAGCGCTCAAAATGTATCTTTAGACCCCGGGTGTTTCGCGAACCTTAATGTGTCTCCTGGTTTCCAATCTGAGTTAACAGGCCCTGGCCGGGAGAGACTGGCTCCGATGTTTCATCTGAGAGTATCGTGGACAAGAAGTGGACTTCCGACTGGGATCTCGGAGGCGCAACATTACAACCTTCTCTTCGACCCTTCGTAGGTAGGAACATAGGGACAACACTGTTTGGCTTCGCTTCTGCATGTAAGTTTCGGACACGCCTTCTAAATTTTTATTCCAAATTTTCCCTGTGTTCTCTTGGGTAATTTAAGGCAAATTTCGAGGAGTTAGGACACTTAGAACACATAAACAAACCGTAATGACTTTCAGTGTATTTAAAGAAATAAACATTTGTAACGAGAGGCAAAGACATTCAATTGGAATGTACTAAACCTAATTGTTAAGTTTCTAAGGCAAAAAAGAGATACATTGTTATATTTTGAATCTTGGCAGCATAAAGAATAAGTTGAAAACACCTAACTTTGAAAATTTTGTGTCTGTTTCCTTAACCATCCTAATTGGACCTTTTCTCAATTTAGGACTTCCTTATCCCTATTGATTTTCAAACATGTCGGGTCAGTGAGACAATGGTTATAGTATGATTCCACGCGTTAAGTTATTCACTGGAAACGGTACAACACCAGGTTCAAAATATAACTCCGCTATCACCTCTCCAGCAAATACCAAAATAAATGCGTCTTCTCCCTTTCGTTGTAAACACCAGAGTGACGCTTTCCACTTCTCCTACTCTCGGCTTCTTTCCTAGGTATGTTTGTGTATCTCCACTCCTTTTCTATTTGTTCTCTATTTCACGCCTATCATTTTCACGCTGCATTTTATTCGGAGAGTTTGCTTCTGCGATTTTACCTTATTGGACACTTCCATTCACATTCATCTATACAGCAGTCATGGGTCCAACTCTTAGGATTGTGTGACCCCCTTGGAGTCATAACGGTACAGCATCCTGCCTCTACATACTTTCCGTAAAGTATAGCATTGTTTCTGGCTCCGTGCTGTCGGAGGAATTTTAGCTTGTATTATCCTATTGTTAACACACCCCGTTCTAACTCAAGGCTACTTTTTCCTTGTATTTATTTCGTTTACTCGTTATTCCCGTTAAAATATTCTTTTTGACTTTATTTCTGATATCATATATTCCCAATTACTTATTAATAATTTCTATACTTTTATCATCGCTTTCTTATCTGATAATATTGGAAACACGTGGTTTCTGCTTCAGTCCCCATCCTTTAAATATGGAATGTCCCCTCGGGATCTCGTTCAGTCGGCAGCACTGTCGATACGGGTCAACCGACTGAGGTAATCTGCAAAAAAAAAAAAAAAAAAAAAAAAAAAAAAAGAATCTTCTGTCAAGGTCAGTCATCCCGAATGTCTGCCACAGACCCCCAAAAAATTTTATTTTCATTTATACTTTTTGAATTTTTTTTCTCTTTTTATACACGTAAACTGTTGAATAATAAAACGAAACGTGCAGTTCTAGTATGTACTAAAATATAATGATTGCATAAATTAGGAATACAGTATACTAGGACGTAGCGGAGTAATGCTTCTCAACTTTTGGTACGTGTACCGATCTCTGTTTCTCTCCGAGAAGATGATCTCAGCAGCTTACTTGAGTCCCTGTGTTTACTTCTCTGTGTCATGTGCAGTATATAGGTAAATATTTTCAGCAAAACGAATATGCAAGCCGCTTTTGTACAGTCTGCTACATCTTACTCAAATATAACCATATTTGGGAATCCAGATACTGAAATAACTGTGTCAGACCTCTCAGGATAAACAAATTATTTACGTTTCTTTGATAACGACGATGATAAGTATCATGTTACGTTTTCAATTGTTTTCAGTTGTTGAAGTTCAATTTTCCTTCTGAAGTACAAATTAGGTTTAAGTCCACTTAGCCTCCAGGTTATCAGTAAGTGTAGTCCTTTTATGTGTAATATCTTGATTTCATCCTATTTTTTCTCCTTTTACCTTTCTTTATTTGATTATACATTTTTCTCTTACCTTTCTCCTCCAAAAATTATATTTGATTTTTTTCTTACCATTCGATATTTTGATCGCTACCTTCTACCGGGATGTAATGTATTTAAATTTCCTAATTTATCTTTTTAAACTCAAGTGAATAGTGAAAAATGTCAAAGTATAAATTAATATTAAATAATACAGCCAATTCCTTCAGCATACTATAGTAATATTTTAAACACAAACTTTATCTGTGTGTGCATGCGCGTGCGAGTCTATGAACTGCATAACTCGGAAACTAAAATTCGGTTAAGAAGTTCAACATCTTATAAGAATGTGATACCACTACAAGCCATGCAGATGAATATTAAACCTCATCCAGTTCCTAATCGATGCAGCCACTACAAGGTAATTAATTATTGGGGAAATCTGATTGGGGTAGGAATACACAGGGGAAGATTGAATAAGCCTGAATTGCAATAGCTGGTACTTGTCTCTGTTACGAGAAGCTCTGGAAAATTTGAAAGCTTATCTTCATATTGTTATGTTAAAGGGATCATAGAAAAAATGCTCTTGAATTGGGTGACGTAGCTTCTCTTTTTGTATCACTATAATTTGTATTAAAACCGACTCTAGGACTGTTGCATACACTTGGCCCTTGTGTATTTCCAATGGCTTCTGTCAGATCTTGGTTCTTTATGTTTTTCCACTATCAAAGTGCTCCAGAAAGAGAAAGTAGGCTTTCTCGTAAAACATGCGATTTAGTACTGAAATTGAGGAAACAAAGGATGTCTTAAATAAGCAACCCTAGCAATAAAGGACACGTTTATTTTATTTCTTTTAGATTAGATTAGATTTATTGTGCATATTCCAAAATTTTACAATTTAAAATGTTTTGCTACATTTATTTGTCTTTATCTTGTTGCTACCTTGGCTTACATGACACCCTGGTCTTCTGCTCTGCCAGGTAGCTCTTAACCCCATACCTCTTTGTTACTTAATTAGTCCCTTTCTTCCCTCATCTTCCTTTCTTATATTCTTTACATTTCTGGCCCATTTTTCTTTTACTTTCTGCAAGAACTCACCAATACTTCTTACCTTCTTTTCCCTGCCCGTTAACATTTTATAGCTACTATCTCTTCTCTAATTTCTCCCATTTTGCCTCCCAAACCTTTTTTACTCTCCACATTGCGACCTCCTCGCATTCTTTTACATAGTGTTCTATGCTTTATTTCCCCCGACACAATTCACAAATTCCCTTTTCCCTACCTCTTATCCCTCTTAGAAATATTATTCCTGTTCTCATCCAAGCTAACCCTTCTCTCTCTTGTCTGTTGCAGTAATCTACATATGCTTCTCGTCCCCGATTTCTTTTTATTTGCTTGTAAAATTGCAATGATTTCATATTTTCTAGACTTCCCCATATTTCCTGTCTGGACACGTTTATATAACAAATGACAATCTTCAGGAAGATCTAACAAGATAAGTGAATTAAACACATGTTTTTTATTTGAGACATTATTATATGTATCCATTGCTATATTTAAATGTAGAATTTTGGCTGCATCTCTGTCTTAAACCCTCCCAGCCAGGCCCCGTTAGCGGTTTGCTACATTAATCACGGATTTGACAATTCGGGGTCCCTAAGCACCGTCCGTTAAGTTCGGGTTTTGAATTGGGTTGACAGCCCTGCCTGTGAAAAGAAAAATGACTCCGATTTGAAACAGTAGCTAGAGGAGGAGAAGCGACAAAAGGAGACAGATGGAAGGAGGAAAAAGAAAAGTAGAATTGAAGAAAAAAGGAGAATAGGAGGAAGGGTCATACGTTGATTAAAATGTAGTAGCATTCCACGTAAAAAGTTAAACTGATGTCAGTCTATGTAACCTGACATTAATCTAAGTTAGGACAAGGAAACCTTGTATAATTGGATGCTGTAATATTTTTTGTTGTTGTTCCATTTATACCCGCCTTTAACTGCAGTGGTCATATTGGCGGCCGTTCTCCTTTGGAACATATCGAAGGTGTTAACTCATAATCGTTGGGTTGTATCATTAGATCACGCACACACTCACACTCTCATTCATACTTTCAGACTCCGGGAAAGATGAGGAATCATATTGGTTGGAGAAAAATCCCCACCCCAGCCGGGAATCAAACTCGGGAACCCTAGCACGGCAGGCAGATGTTCTACTGAGCTACGGGGTTGTAATATTGAATTATTCAAACCAAGAAGATCCTCTAAGTGATACAAACCATATACTCTTGTTTCATATAGCTGAAGAACCTCAAAGTGACAACAGCTGATGTAACATTTTATCATTTCAAGTCGAAAAGTTACTTGAAATATTATGTACTAATGTAACCTTGCATCATTCCAAGCGAAGTTCTTTGTATGATTCCAAGTTGGGACTTAGACTTCTATATACTTGTTTGTATTATGCCATTCTAGAAGCTTCTTGAGGTAAAGAATGAGCTAATATTGTTATCATTCCAAGAGATTTCTTGATCTAATATGGTTTGATGTATTCAATTATTATTGGAAGTCAAAACGTCAGTGATATAATCTTGCACCTTTCTTGGTCTTGATAAAGGGACGTGAATTTTCGTAATGTTTCTATCACAAAATCTCAAAATTCCTGGAAGTTATATGAGCTGGTGTAATCTTGTCGTATAATTCAAATTGAGATGTGGAGTAATATAATCTTGCATAAGTCAGTTTCTTAGAGTGATATGAACTGATGTACTTTTGTTTTATTCTAAGTCTGGAGATATGGAATGACATAATCGTGTATCTTTGAAAGGCATATCTTTTAAGTGATATGAATTGATGTAATATTGTATTGTTCCAAGTCTGCAGACATGAACTGGTATATCCAAGTAACTTACCGTTATGGTAAGATCTGAAGAAATAGTTGATCCTAAGTCAACAAGTCTATCAAACGTTAGAAAATATGTAATATTGTGTTATTTCAAGTTCAAAGAAACATGGACTGATCAAATCATGGAAAGATTGAGTCAGACTGATACATTCAATGCCATAGATTTGAACCACGAATTTCCTGGTCGCCGTCCAGCCGCTCTAACAAGTGAGCTACTATGGCCAACGTGCCGATATGACATTAAATTCTCCAACTGACTCGTGTTTTTCCGGTAAATCACTTAGGAGTTCTCATAAACACATGAGACAACTACCTTTATGGCGACTTACATCGCGTAAGTACTATAAGGCCCGGGCTTTATAGTTAACCAGTATTAGGGCAATTAATGAAAATTAATTGTTGTTTCACACTGGACGTGTGTAGACTAAATTATGGAAAGATTAAGTCAGACTGAAAAATTCAATGTCATAGCCGGGATTTGAACCACGGATTTCCTTATTTCCGTCCAGCCGCTCTAACCCTTGAGCTACTATGGGCAACGTGCCGATATGACATTAAATTCTCCAACTGACTCGTTTTTTCCCGGTAAATTTTGGCAAATCATGTTCTTCCTCGAAGTTAAATGAACGCTTGTAGTTATCATTCCCAATTAGGACATGTACTGGCGTAATTATATTTTTCGCAAGCCCAAAAATTCCTGACAATGGTAAGAATAGTTGTAATGTTGTATGACACACTTCTTTGAAGTGATATGGTGTGTGTTGCGTGTATCTTTTGCTTTATTTTTCTTTTGTTTTCACTTAATTTCACTAGAGTATTATCTGGCGATGTCTAAAGCTGTATTCAAGCATATTGTTTACTAACTGACTACCGAACAAGTGGTTTCCATTATTTGTGCTAAGAATTTTTTTAACATTTCACAAAATTTTCCCTATAATTTTATATTAAAAATAATAACAATAATCCTTTCTGCTGTTAAGCCGAATTGAGGTTGGGCACACAGCAAACGAGACCGACATCAGCCTGCTAGCACGCATGACGCAATGCCACCAAATTTAACGAGAGTACTAAAGTGGGTTAAACGTATCAGAATTGTCTTTTAGTCATTTCCAATTAATTGGTTCTCTATTAATCTGAACTTCGAAATGGTGGCAATAAAGAAATTAGCCCTAAATTCTATGGATTTTCTTTGCGTACAAGTAATTCAATGTAAAATGTTTCTGCGCTATTTCAAGTAACGTTATTATGTGTGAAGTATTATGTTTAATGTCAGAAGATACATTTTCACATTATAGGACACTCTAGAGCTCAAACGTAACAGATACCAAGGAAGCGTCACTTAGGGTAAGTTTTACTGCACTTGATTTTTAATTTCAACATCTTCCAGGGATATGGCGCAAAGAATTGAAAAAGTATCCCCCACAAGAACTATTCTTTACATGGAAATAGTTTATTTATTAAAATGGCGTAATTCAAATGTTTAAATTATTGGCATGGGAAAGAAAAGTATCTATCTTGAATTTTCTGTGAGCTTTCATTTGTTTCGTTGAAATTTCTGTAACAAAGAAAGCTTATGTCAAAAACTCAGCAGTGTTACACTCACATGGCTTTCTTTATTCCTGTGAAAACTATTCTTACAAACTTCATGTTAATTGGGATAAACTTTTGCAAAAATTATCTTGGTGGTTATAGGAATACAGCAGGCTTTAAGCGATAGTCAAATATTTTAAAGTCAGTCGCTATGGCAGGGTTTTAAATTTCCACTGTCTTTGCATGGCCAACAGATAGAAAAATGAATGACTTCCATTTGAGAAGTATACAAGAACTGGATAATTCAAATAAACAACAATAAGCTTTTCGGCTAGAAAAGTGTATTTGACGTAAATTGTATTTTAATGACATCTACAATTTTTCTGTCTAAGGTTTGTGTATATTTTACCGTTTACTATTAATGAAAAACTGACCCAGAATGAAGAGGACTCTGAGGACATATTTCAGAAAATTCAAGATACATATTTTGCTTGGCACGACAATATGGTACTTCCGTAAAGCAAATTTTATAAAATCAAAAATGTTTTAAAATGATACATATAAAAGTCGTGGGGGATTTTCTTGAAACTCCTCGTGTCACATCCTTGCCAAGTTTCTTTTTTTCCTTCCTTCCTTCCTTCCTTCCTTCCTTCCTTCCTTCCTTCCTTCCTTCCTTCCTTCCTTCCTTCCTTCCTTCCTTCCTTCCTTCCTTCCTCCCTTCCTCCCTTCCTCCCTTCCTCCCTTCCTCCCTTCCTCCCTTCCTCCCTCCCTCCCTCCCTCCCTCCCTCTCCCTTTCTTTCTTTCTTTCTTTCTTTCTTTCTTTCTTTCTTTCTTTCTTTCTTTCTTTCTTTCTTTCTTTCTTTCTTTCTTTCTTTCTTTCTTTCTTTCTTTCTTTCTTTCTTTCTTTCTTTCTTTCTTTCTTTCTTTCTTTCTTTCTTTCTTTCTTTCTTTCTTTCTTTCTTTCTTTCTTTCTTTCTTTCTATCTTTCTTTCTTTCTTTCTTTCTTTCTTTCTTTCTTTCTTTCTTTCTTTCTTTCTTTCTTTCTTTCTTTCTTTCTTTCTTTCTTTCTTTCTTTCTTTCTTTCTTTCTTTCTTTCTTTCTTTCTTTCGGACGATGAATGGAAAGGTGAAATGACGCTCAAATCAGCCCGGGGCCCATGGAACTTAGAGTTATCCGACATTCGTCTTTCAGGATAAGGGAAAACCCCGGAAAAACCTTATCCAGGTAACTCACTCTGACCGAGACTCAAACTCGGGACCTCTTGAACGTGAGGCAGACACGCTACTATCTACGCTACTGAGGCGGGCATCCTTGCCAAGTTTGCTACTTAACTAACCTTTTGGTTTTTGAGTTATGCTCTTCACACAGAGGACTGTCTTCTAAAAATGCTTTTCTGGATCCAGTGAGCCTCATTTCTGTGAAACCTGAATATCGAATTAGCTGAAATACAATGCTACTCCTATTTTATGTAGTGCCAGATGTAAACAGTTTAAATTAGATTACGGTACGAAGGGGATTGGACACTGCAACCAGTCTATTGTACCTATGTCCTCAAGTGGGGCATCCGCAGGGCGAGGAGATAAAGGGTGGCTCTTCTAGGAGCCACGAGAGTGCAGAGGACAGCGTCTGTAATGTTTATCAGTTGGTAACTCCCCGGCAAGCCAGAATAACTGGCAGCTCACCCGACTGCGGTCCCGTAACGGTCCCACCAGACCGATCTCGGAGAAAGGAAGGGGAGGAGGAAGTGGTTTACTCATAGCACCTATCATGCACCCCGATACCCCCGCTGACATTTGTATCCTGAAAGAGACCAGCAAAAGGGAAATGATAATAGAGATCAAATGTAGAGATAGGACATTCGGGGATGTAATTAACCTATCCAGAATTCGACAGGCAATCCAGGAAAAAAAAACGGAAAAAAACCATGGATCAGTTAGTTCGGCCACAGGAATCGAACCCAGGCCTCCCAAATGCGGGCCACAGACGAAATCGCTTGAACCATCCCGCTCGGTAAAGTAAAAAATTTACTACAAGTGCAGTGTTCATTCAATTACAGAATATTTCGTAGCGTTAGCTACTTTTGAGTCATTCCATGCTGCTAGATTGAAACATTGCCTCATGGGTATGCTTGATAGTTTGTGGTTCTTGTTTTCCCCATTCTTTTATTTTTATTGCAAAAGCGTGCTATGATGAATTAAAATATGAATGTTATTTCGAGTGGAAACCTTCTTGCTTAATTTGAAACAATGTACCTATAGGGAAAAATATGAGTAATGTAGCGAAGGTAGAGGAAACAGTTTGTATATGAGCAGCATTATAACTACGTGAATTTGTGATTAGTAGACAGCATGTCTGATTACATCAGATAGGCGTTTTATGCTTTTTAAATTTTCGTTGAACTTTCGAACTTGTAAAAGAAATTGATGAACATCCGTTATGTCATCTAATACTTTTATCATTTCATTCTTCGGGAGTATGTTGCATAAAGGAGAAACCGAAGTCTAACGTTTCGAAATACGTCAAGGTACACAAATACAGTGTTACGTCCAGAACAACATTGCTGACAGCGATGCCGAAACAGGCCTAAATGTCTTAGTCAAAGGGATAATCAATATTACAGCAAAGAATGCTGTGGAAGTTCCTGGTTCCATATTATTACATTATTTGACTTTTAAAACTGATTTGTTTTTACAATAATGGTCAGTTATTGTACCCGTTGTGCATTATTAATTAAAAAGCCGCAATTCATTTGTTATACATGTATTGTAGTGTTTAACGCCCGCTTTTACTTCCTGTGACACCGTAGTTGTGTAAGGGGTGTTTGCGTCGTTGTTGCGCTCCCTTGGGTGACGATGGTTCGCGATAATGCTTAGATTGATCGCTGACGTCATCCACACGATGACGCTGAAGGCGTCGTACCTCGAGCCTTCTAGTTCTCTAGGACGCTCTTACCTAATGACGCTGGTAATAGCCTGCGTCATTCTCTGCGATGGTGGTGAGAACGAAGGTGCCCGCGGCTGCTCTGGGCGTTCTCTTAACTTTTATGGTTTTAGGATTGGGTTACAAGCAATGATCTCTCGAAGTTCAGGGTTGTGTGGGTGGATCACTTGGGCGTAGAAGGAAACGCACTTTTCTTGTCTAATGGCAATCACTTATATTTTTCTTAGTCGGAACTCGCGTCACCGAAAGTGTTCTCCTTTGTTGAGTATGCTTTTGTCAGCGTATACTACAAAGCTCCACAATTGTCACCCGTACGATAAAAATAAACTTATTAGGTCCACGATATCCGCGCGACTTAAGTGTAACTTATCCGACGCGCAAAATACACGCGCGCAAACTTTCCGCGCTAGGAGTCGTAGCTTCTCTACTGTCCTCCACAGGAAAGATAGTCTCCGACGCCTGAGACGCAGGGGGGTTGGCGAAGGCTCCCACACCCTCTCTGGACAGGTTTATGACACCACATGTCAGTTCAGTTATAGACCATTCAAAAACATTCTGATGGCTTCTACTTTTGTGAAAGAATCTTCTCGATTTTAGTATGGGGCGCATGTTTTTAAGGGTCTGCTCCTTGTGTAGCAGAGGTTCTCTAACACACACATTCTCTGTCCTTGTCCCACTGTGTAAGGGAGTGCATACCTTCCAGGGACGTTCTTTGCGTTGCTGGACTGTACCACGTATGCGACTATTGATAACTTCGCGCGACTTTTTCGGGCTGACAGACGTGGTTTCACTTCTGCGTAGGCAACAGCGACTTGATAATTCCGCGCGAACTTTTTGCGCTAACAGACGTGGTTTCTCCTCCACGTATGCTGCAATGGCTGGCTAAAATTCAACTTTCTATAATTTTTTATTTTAACTGGCTCTACAAACACCACTTCTACTGCTTACACGGGAGAGTGATGTAGCTGTTCTCTTATTGGTCAACCATAACCGCTGAAATAACTTTTTATGTTTTGCGGGAAGCATTTTTTTAAATTGATTTGTCGAGAGAATGCATTTTTTTAAGGGGTTCCCCGATTTTTCCTGCTAGAGCTTTGCCAGAATGCACCACTTGCGACCCTGAAGATTTTTGACTCTTCTTCTTGTTTTGTTACCGGAACAAAAACTTCCTTTGACCCAAGGTCCGTTTCAAGTCGCATACAAGTTTTTTTTTTTTTTTTTTTTTTTGCAAGGGAAATACTTTTTTAACACGTAGAAACATATAAGATCTCATTTATACATAACATATATTTGAGAAATGTTTTAACTAATTGTTAACATATGATTGATTATTAGGAGCAAAGAGTGCTGTTTCAGGTGGTGACACTGATGATACATGAGATGAAGCACCGCTGGACTGATATGGCGAGGGAAACTGGACATCCCGGAGAAAACCCGCCCCAGTGCCTTTATGTCCACCACAAATCTCACTTTGCGGTCGAGTGGGATCGAACCCGGGTCACTTTGGTGAGAATCGAGCGGTCTAACCACTCAGCCACGGCGCGGGGCAGGCCGATGAACTTTGTCTTTTATTCTCACTTTAGTGAATTGCGGCTCGTATGAAGTACTTTACGGCAGAAAAAATTTTTAGAGAGAGGGGGAGGAGGAGCAAACAAGGAAAATATATGGATTTACGACACATCGTGCTATGCAGAGAATCACCTCAAAGTTTGAATGACAAAAGCCTTTTGAAGACTTTGAGCTCTCAACATAAAAGTACGAGAAGGTTATTCGACAGTAAATCACAAGAATAAAAAAAAAAAAGATGTATGAAACTCGAGATTAAAACTGCTGCACGAGGTCGAGAAGGACATCTCGAAGCTAAAGATTAAAAGATGAAGGGCCAGAAAATGCTTTACCATCCCAAAAGTTCTGGCATTGAAATGCAGTAAAAAAGTACAAAGGAAGATGAGGAAGCCATTGCAGTAAAATTCTATATAATGCTACCTCCATTTTACGAACGTATGTTACGGCTGTAATTCTTCCATGTTTTAGTACCTAATCTTTCAAAGAAAGATGATAGTTACAATACTTATCAAACAATATCACGTGAATTATCCATAACGCTGCTTTCAAGAGATAATAACGACTTTTCATAACTCCAGGTCGCTGTTTAAGAGGAATCTGAACATTGTATTTGGACAAAGATTTTGAAAAGTGAGTTTTTAAGAGCGTTTAGGGTGAATCGCTCATACTGGAGGATATAGGACGCTTTTATGATACTGCATTGTTATCAACCTTGTTTCTTCCCTTGGAAATTGTAGGTTGAAGTTCTTGTATCGATTGGTGTAACGGCAGATTATTTTACTCACTCGGAAATGCATTCAGCAGAACCAGAACACATTTCGCAAGTATTGGAGAAAATAAGATTTGCATTGTTACAAAAGAAGTCGAAGAATCGTATAAAATTTGATGTAACAGTTTTTTTCAATGGCGGAAGGTTAAAAAATTAAGACAGAAAGGAGGAGAAACGAACATTGAAAATACCACGGCTGTTCAATAAAGAATGACTACAATTTTTTTTTCACAACGTACCTTTACCCATCCTCATAATTATGATTGTCTTTCTCAAAATAGTCTCCCCTGAATGCGATGCATTTGTTCCAGCGTTTCTGCCTGTCTTCAAAGACATGCTGGAAACAATTTTTTGAGAGATCCTTCAAAATCGCCTCCGCAGCCTTCACCACTGCTTCTGATGATGGATAATGTCTCCCACGAAGGCGTTTCTTCAAGTTATGGAATTGAAAAAAGTCACATGGGGCTAAATTCGGACTAAAGGGAGGGTAAGGGATACACTTCACGTTGACTTTTGCAAGATATTCAGGAACAATATTGGCAATATGCGGCCGCGCATTATCGTGGTCAGCATCCAGCCTGCTTCACGGAAATGTGGTCTTTTGCGCCTGATATGGACTTGCAATGTTTTCAGGATATCTCTGTAGTATTGTCCAGTTACTGATGTGTGTGCAGGTACAACGTGCTGACACACCATTCCATGAATATCAAAGAATGAGATGACCATAACTTTCCCAGCAGAAGCAGCCAATTTTGCTTTTTGTGGGGGTTGGTGATGAAGGAGATTTCCACACTGAGCTTTGCTGTTTGCTCTCAGGATCAAAATGATGTAGCCAAGTTTCATCAGCAGTGATTACGTTTGAAAGATACTCCGGATCTTCCTCTAACATCAACTTTAACTACATGTTACCTCCATTGCAGCGGTAGGCGATACTGAGCGATACTGAGCTCACAGGCGGGAACCAGAAGTAACAACAGTGAAACTACTACGGCGAGTTTGTTTCACATTAAGCTAACAGAATATAATAAGATTGAATTTTACTGCGAAAAATTATGACCGTAAAAAATTATGATCATTCTTTATTGAACAGCCCTCGTACTGGAGAAAAGGGAGGGAATTTTCTTCACAGAGTCTTCCAATAAACTTTAAACTATTTGCAACACAAACAATATTCTCAATGATACACTCAATACTAATGCACTTTCTTTTGTACAATGAATTAACTACAAATTGCAAACTGCACTTATTTTTATAAAATGAATAATAACAAAAATAAGAATCACAGCCTTCTATTATTATAGAACGCCATGATAGTGTAAATGATTCCAGCACTACTACGAATATCAAACAAAGAAGGTCAAAGCATAACAATCTATGCATGTCTGACTGTACAGTGCTATTTCCACTGTTTTAATATTGTCACCAATTATCGGAAAGCCCGACCAACGACAGCTGAGAAGGGGCCAGAGGCATCCAAGCCACAGCCACCCATTAGTCTCAGTCACTAACTGAGGGGATGATTAGGAAAGTGTCACTTGTCGTTGGACGCCTCTTCCCCCTTCCACTGCCATCTGGAACCTTCGCGGTGATTCACTGAAACCAGAGACTTCTAGAAAACAGTGATATTCCTATAAAAAGGGCTGCAATGAGTGAAGACAGTCAGTTCTTGGTGAGCAGCTGTGAGGAGCGCCCAGCGAGGGGACGGACTGCGTACGTACGTCGGAGGAGTGTACGTAATTGGGAGTGCAAGTGAAACTATAACGGACGAACTGGTGAATTGTAATTGTGTGCCTTACGTAATTCTGTGTAATCGGCAAGTGTTCAACTGTGATTCGGTGGAAATTAAGAACATTTTTGAGTGGTGCAATCGGACTTTTAATTTCACGGACCCACTAAGTCACACTATATGAAACACATGTTAAAATAATTATATTTTACTATAGGTATTGCCAAACAAATTGGCATTCTCAGTTTTCAAATAATAAACTAAGGAGCGAATCACTCTTTCATGATACTTCCAATCCACCCCACACCCTGGCTCTTGGTTCCGCTGCAGCAATAGGTAGGTAAACTTAATGTGTGCAGAAAGTTGGTCCTCTGACACTGCTACACACTATCAGGTATACGTCACTGTAACCATCTATATATCAATGCAATCTGCTAAAGGCTTTGTGTATGTCTTTTCACCATCACTATCATGAAAAAAAGGCAAGTGAACGCTGGCAATGCTCAAGCGGAGTGCTGTTGTCAAGCGTGGTGAGTGTACTGGCAGAGGTTCTGTACATAAGAGCACTTTTTCACGCCAGCAAAGGCTCTACATATTTTCCCCGTAAGTAAACAATGCATTAAATATTCCTAAAACTTTAAAATCTTACCTTGACAGACATTACACCAATGCAAAAGCAAGCACGGGTTCGTCTTCGAGGGAACTTACTTCAGAGTTATCACTTTCATTCCTTAAGTTAATGATAATCGACTGTGACACTGTGTGTGCTAAGAGCTTTCGTAAAAACTTGTTCACATTAAATATGCATAATTTTTCTGTCCTGGGAATGAATCACTTCACGTTTGTTGATCAAAAACCCACTTGTTCCAGCTTCGAGGGACACGTTCATGCACACAGATCACAAACACTGGAGAAAATATGTGTATAATAATAATTTAATGTAATATTAACAATATTTCAGGCTGAGGTCGACGCACGACTAAACGATGCCGTTCGCTTCAACAAAATAACACACCACTACTCTGAAAACGAACTGAACATTAACTCGGTGTGTTTCAAACTGCATGCAGTAGGTTCAGTCTTTGTTTATGCTTGTGAAAAATGCTGTGAGGGAGGAATGGTGTTATTTTTCGTGCTTATCTATGTTGAATGGATGGATGTTGGGTAACGATAACCATGTGAAGATATTACTCGACAGAGCGTTGAGGCGTATTGACCTTCAGGTGACCAGCGCTGCGATCGTTCCTTATGAGGTCTTATCTGGTCAATTAGAAGAGTGAAATATTACTAAGTTGACGTACAGTGAGTTACGAAACACAAATAGAGCGATTGGAAGCTGTGTGTGTCTATATGATATGTTTTCTCACGCCTGCCGATGTATGGCACATTGCTGTCCAGAAGACATGATTATATCTGAACAGAGAGTACATACACTGGACTTGCCGTGTATGTGCGATAAGCTGAGGTAAACATCTCTGTGTTGCGATTTTTTTCCGATACGCTTTTTCGCTTTGCCATGAAGTAAAACTTGCATAGTTGGCGTTCTAAGTTTCGTAGAAGCAGGATCAGAAAATAAAATTCCTTCTTATTATAATATTGGCATCTGTCATTTTCAAATATCTATGAGAGCATAATTAATGAAGATAATGGAAAGATAGTCAGACTGAAAAATTAAATGCCATAGCCGGGATTTGAACCACGGATCTCCTGGTTTCCGTCCCGTCGCTCTTAACCTTTTGAGCTACCATGGCCAACGTGCCGTTCTGACATCAAGTTCTCCAGTTGACTCGTATATTTCCCCGGGAGACCACTAGGGGCTCTCGCATCCGAGAATATCTTAGCCTATATACGGCTAGTGTGGAGAAATGATTAACCTCCATCAATTAACTAAAACATGAGACAACTAACTTAATGGCGACTTACTATGCTGTAAGTACTTTAAGGCCCGGGCTTTTTAGTTAATGGAAATTAATTGTTCTTTCACACTAGCCGTGTGTAGGCTAAAGTATTGTGACTTTGTGGGTTCGTGAAATTAAAAGTCCAATTGCACCACTCAAAAATGTTCTTTATTTCCACCGACTTAGTTAAACACCTGCCAATTACACAGAATTACGTAATGCCCACAATTACGATTCACCAGTTCGTCCGTTACAATTCCACTTTGCTCTCGCAATTACGTACAATCCTCCGATGCACTCACACTGTCTTCTCGTCGTACACTAGCACTGCACTCTTACGCCAAGAACTGACTGACTGACTTTCCTCCAGCCCGACGTGTTGCTTATATAGGCTCAGCTGGCCGATCTGGAAGGTTCTGGCTTAGATGAAATATGCCGTAAGTTCGAGAAATCAAGGGCAGCGGAAAGAGACGGCACGGTAATGTTTTTTTCCCAGCCACCCCTCGTTACCGCTATAAGACAAACGAGGGGGCGTGTCCGAACGCCTCCGTCTCCTGCTGCTGCCGCCAGCCGCTTCTATAGGGTGTTCCGACGTTCGGGTGACAGTATGGAAAGATAGAGTCAGACTGAAAAATTCAAATTCAAAAATTCAAAACTTCAAATTTAATTTTACAGTCTAACTCTAATTTTCCATACTTTAGCCTACACACGGCTAGCGTGAAAGAACAATTAATTTCCAATGAAGATAATGTTGCCAGTTCAGACGCGTGAGGTGCACGTACCATGTTCGGCAGCGCTGGTAGGAGGTGCAAGCTTAGAATTTGCCGGAGTCTGCAGTACGCCTGCCTCTATATACATTTAACTTTTGCGCAGATTATAGCTTCGCTATTTGCAGTAAGTAACTGAGTATCCACATTCACATGGCAGGGTAACTAATCACTTGATTCCGGTACTTAATCAGGGTGAGAGGTGTGGAGCCCAAGACAATATTTACAACCCTTACTGGTATAGTCTCGTCCACTAGTTCCAACGAATTTTTCAAGCGCCAAATTGTTTGCTGAATAGCTACACATGGCGATTTCAGCTTGTACAAACATTCCTACTCACCAAAATAAACTCTTTATGAATCACAAGTTACTATGTAACAATTAGTTTTGGTGTTATGCTGTTCAAATATACATATATAGACAATTGAACGTTTGAAAATTCGTGTTTCAGATGAAATCTCGATGTATGTATATGTAGTAATGAGAATGTACATATACGAGTTGTCTTTGTAGTTCCGTTAATGCATTTGGGCATCGAAAAAGCATAAAAATTACCATCATAAAGAGAGAGAGCATGTGTCGAAAATAAAAACCACCTCCACACTGAAAGTAGCAACCGATGAAAGGGAAGTTTGTTGCGGTTTGGAAAAGCCGATTCTGATGACCAAATTAGTATTAAAAAAGGATTCATAAACATAAAATGTCATGCGTATATGCCTTCCTATAATCGGATTGTGGAGGGAATGTTAAAAAAAAAAAAAAAAATACAATTGGACCTTAAGCCGAATGATTTTCTGTGCTGTGATCCGAGAATATAACGGTACTGGGATGAGAGAGTCAGCACGACGACAAATTCTCTCATCTCGCAAATAAGCCCTTTTGCCGTTCCACATCTTCCCTCCCTTCCTATTTCACCATGCAGCGTTTTAATTACGTGAAACGAACCATCATTTCCCTGCTTGAAAGTTGACTCACAGTAGTCGCCATTACTGTCGGCTTTAATCACGTTGCCTAATTCGAAACTAACGTAACTTGGGTTCAAAGTTACGATCCCGTTATCTGCGATAAAGGACGCGAGTACATTCGCCTTTCACTAGAGGGAAATGTATACGAGCAGCAATTGTTTTAAGAAGGTTGTTTACATGTATTCCTTTTGCATTATTTCTCTACTACTTGTCCATAGTAAATATTGTGACGTAGCGACAACAGAGCAAGATTATTGGCAGTGTTTTTATAGTAGGGGAAAAATCAGACACCACTCTGTGAGAGGGGTGATATAAAAGGAGCGTCTCTTGGAACTGCTGGAGGCATTACTTCAAAAGACAATGGTGTTAATTTTCCTGTTTACTTAATTTAGTTTGAGTTATCACTATTTTGATTTGCTATTACTATTTTATCATGTTTTCCTGTAAAACTTCTTTGATAAATGATGCAATAATTTTTCCAATTGCTTTATTTCTCCAACCTATATCCCACTATGTTTTTCACAGTTAATCTTCTTGTTTTATTTACTAAACACTTCATTTTTTCTTTACACTTTATACAATTAAATATATATTGTGCCCAGGCGTATGTTTTCCTCTACAATGTATAGTGCGATCCAAATAAACCTGAACCATGTCAATAGGCCATAACTTTTGAACCAATAATAGGACATACGTGTAACTTTGGGAGAATATAATACACAATTGGGAGATGTTATTTACATCTCAGAGAAAATGTTGGAAGTGTCCTCCACCAGTATCTATACATGTTTGCACTCATCTGACCATATTCTCTGAAGTTTTACGGAGATGATATCGAATTTAGAGGTTATTTCCAGCAAGATGGAGCAACGTGCCATACATCTAATGACACCATGGAACTTGTAACCAGTTTCCTTGATAATCGAATAATCTCAAAAGGTCTGTGGCCCCTCAGATCCCCTGACCTAACCTCACCGGATTTTTTCTTGTGGGGATATCTAAAAATAGAGTGTACATGAATGGGCCACGGACAATTGATGTTCTCAAGGGATCCATTCGAACCGAAATAAGTAACATTGGCGAGGATACTCTCTGTAAAACTCCAGAGAATGCGGTGAGACGAGTACAAACATGTATAGATGCTGGTGGAGGACACTTCCAACATTTTCTCTGAGATGTAAATAGTGTAATGTAATCTCCCAATTGTGTGTTATATTCTCCCAAAGTTGCACGTGTGTCCTATTATTGGTTCAAAAGTTATGGCCTATTGAAGTGGTTCAGGTTTATATGGATCGCACTGTAGATATGTTTCACTTGAAGCCAAGCTATATGAAACAGGTAACTTCTAAAGCATCCGTGTCCGGATAAGAATTGAGTTAGATAATGCTCTGTCTCTCCACGTTTTCTATCTGTCCTTTTCTTTATTTCAGCCTTTTTTTCCGTTGGGCAGTTTTTTCTTTTCTGGCCTATTCAAGCTGCCATCTTTTTAAAATATATTTCCTTTTACTATTATTTTTTTTTAGTATCTACTGTTTAAAACCATTTATGTATTTTCTTTCTTAAATTTACATTCTTATTACAATACAACACAAAAATAAAATTTACTGTTATGCAGTAAACTATAACTAACAATCAGTTACCAAACAAACTACAAACTCCGAAATACTGTATGTACTTGTTATCAGTACAAAATCTACAGCAAGTGTATAAACAGAGTGGGAGATGTTCGGTTCAAACCCCACTAACCTCGTGTTCTATTTTCTTCGGTTTTCCTTTCTTCAGTTCACATAGCTGGCCAATACCGCAGAGGTACCCTTTGCATTCCAAATTTCATTTCCTAGTTATTAAGAGGGCTGTTTAATAAAGGTTGATCACAATTTTTTTTTTCACAACGTACCTTTACTCATCCTCATAATTTTGATGGTCTTTCTCCAAATATTCTCCCCTGAATGCGATGCACTTGTCCCAGCGTTTCTGCCAGTCTTCAAAGACATGCTGGAAACCACATTTTGAAAAATCCTTCAAAATTGCCTCCGCAGCCTTCACCACTACTTCTGATGATGGATAATGCCTCCCACGAAGGCGTTACTTCAAGTTAGGGAATAGAAAAAAGTCACATGGGGCGAAATCCGGACTATAGGAAGGGTGAGGGATGCACTTCATTTTGGTTTTTGCAGCAACAACATTGGCAATATGCCGCCGCGCATTATCGTGGTGCAGCATCCAGCCTGCTTCAAGGAAATGTGGCACCCAATGAAATGTTCAGTATTTCAGAATGTGATCTTAAGGCAATTCATCGATCCTCTCTCACAATGGTAGCAGCAGTGTTGATGTTTTCTTCCGTAAGAGCAGTAACCGGAGCACTGGGTCCACCTTCCTTTGAAGTTGATTGTCTCTCCTCTTTAAACATTTTAAACCACCTTCGAGCTGTGCTGTAGGGCAGAACAGACTCTCCATAGGCCTCCTGTAACATTGTATAGGCCTCAACTGAAGAGTTGTTGAGACGAAAGCAGAATTTCAAAGCTGCATATTGTTCCTCGCGTGTTACGTCCATTGCAGCGGTAGGCGATACTGAACATGTCTGAACTTGCCTGGTTCTCACAGGCGGGAACCAGGAGTACCAACAATGAAACTACTACGGCGTGTTTGTTTCATATTAAGCTAACAGTATATAATAAGATTGAATTTTAGTGCGAAAAATTATGACCGTAAAAAATTATGATCATTATTGAACAGTTCTCGTATTCCATCTCTTATGTTAAGTAGCTTATGTAGTAAACACCTGTAGAAAAGAAAGGACAATTATAAAGGTAAGATTTTATAAAAGAAATTTCAGCAGTCCATGTCTAATATTTTTACGTATTTTGCGCTTTTCTAAAGTACTTATTATTCACATTCAATATTTTGTAGGATGATGTTTACTTTTGTACGGCAAACATGTTTGGACTTTTGAAATTCTTTTTCTCCTTTTTTGAAACAGCTCTTTACAAACAAAAGCAACCATTTATATAAACAGAAGTTTGTGGTTCTTCATTTGTATGGAATTAGCATAAAATAGATGAAAGAATCATTTCATATGTATATTACCAGTGAAAAACATTTAATAGTATTTTCTCTCTCTGTTTAGAAAGCATGTTCACCTGGTATGCCAGTTTATTATCACATTTACGATTTAATTTATGTATTATGCATAGTTTACTCGTTTTGATATAAAGCATATTTCAGTGGTTAGCAAACTATGCTGCACATTTGTTTGTTTTACGTGTATATATATAATAAATGTACACTTGTTTTAGTCATGTTAGCCTCACATTTAATTTACATATGGGCCACTTCCAAACAATATGTGTACGATTTGAAAATTGACAGCATTATAAAAGTGTCTGTTACAGGTTAAACGTTGCTATTGTTTGATATCTCTTAGCATTTATAAGCATTTAACTGTAATTTGTAAAAAGGAAAAAAATTGAACATGTTCAGCCGTTAATGGTTTTAGAAATTACATGCTTAAAATATTCCTGCAGGTTTACAAAGATACTCCAGGTAAATGCACTCACAGTGTGGTGCTTGCCTGTGACGGAAGCTTTGTTTTCAAGTGATTGTGCCAAAATAAAAGTGAGCGACAAAGCTTTTAAGGATCTTTTCTGACTCTCCAATATTAAAAATAAATTTGATGTGTTAAATAGTTCGTGTGATTTTGACAATAGCTTTATCCATTGATATATTGCTTAAAATTTATTTATAATTTTATTTTATATCAATATAATATAATGCGTTTCGTATGTGCTAACTATCCAAATTAGGCTCATAATATTGCTTCTAGGTTATGAAATACTTTGAAACTCACTATGTGAAGGGACATCAGTTAAGCTGGGATCTTGAATGTTATAGAAAAGAACGTAACTAATCGTCTTTAATAATGACTATCAATGGGTTAAAATCTCCTCACCACTTCGGTTCAAAACTGTCAATAACATCTTGTGCACACCAAATATTAAAATTATCTTTACTCTGTAAAATGTCTTGGATACATTCTTCAGGATTTCGTATTTTCTGGTTGAGCTTTAATGTGTGATAGGATGGCTGATTCTTAAAAATCGTGGGGTAGAATTTTGGTACTTTTCGAAGGGCACGAGTTGGTTCACCATCATTTACTGGAAATATGTCTTCCTTAACCTCAAAGCACTGTTCATAATGATGAATACGAGCTACAGTTTTGTCATTTACTTTAAAATCTTTACGATGTATGTTCCTGGTCCACTTATCCCATTACGATTTTACCTTCGGAAATTTAAATGTCGTGTGAGGTGCACTACCATAATTAGATTACAGCTGGGAACACAACAACGATGCATTTCGACAATACTTCACTGTATATATTTAGGTAAACGTTATCACTTTATGTTACATACTCAACTATAAACTAACTCGTTAGTCACTAATTGCCACTGTAATATTAATTACATTAATTCTTCAAACACACAATCAAAGTAAACAAACACAAACTTTACTCTGTAGATATAACCACAACATAACAAGGTGGGCCACGAGCACCGCCATTTTTCCTACAATCGATTCTCGTATTATGGTCTGAGTATTGGAGTTGGTGTTGCTAAAACGGACCCCATGCCAGAAACCTGGAAAAAACGGGAAAGAAATAAATAAATTTTGGAATGGAGCTATTTCCATGTAAAATTATACTAAGCCGGAAAACTGCCTAACTCCGGGATCGTTTGCGTAAATAACATAATTTAAGTGTATTACTTTATGTGTAATGGGTTACAACGTACGCGTTATATGAGAGCGACTGTGCTTGCACCGAAGTTCTATCAACAATAAAGTCATAAACTGTAATCCTTTGAGGAAAAGGGGAAACTGACATTAGCTCTCTCATTTCTCTTCCAACAAACAAGGTAAAAACACAACTGTTTTGCAGTGTGTTCATTCTCAGTTTCGTTGTTACAAGTGATCAAGTACGAGTGGAAGAAAACTACGAACTTCTGTGATTTTTAAAAACTAGGTTGTATGTATACAAATTCTGTAAAATGATATCTAAACAAAAGACATTATCACTGAAGGAAAAAATTAAGATTATTAAAGAATACGAAAAGAACAAACGTCCAGCTAAAGAATTTGATGTGTTGTTTAAAATATGAGAAACTCAGATTTATAGATTAAAAGATATTAAACACGAGTGTTAAAGGGAACAGGCGCGTATGTGAAACGTATCACAAAATCTACAGAGTATAACAATGGTGTTGTGTTCGAGTTGTTTGTTAGTGTGCGCATAAAGGCGTACCCATTTGTGGACCACTGCTTCAGACTCAATCTTTAGAGATAACAAGAAAATTAGACAAAGAGAATTTTAAAGCTTCCAATGGATGACTCGAGAGTTTCATCATCACCATAACAATGTTTTGAATGCTCTGTGTGGTGAAGCAAATAAAGTTGATATGCAGACAGTTGCAGATTGGAGAGAGAAAATTTAAAACAGACAGAGCAACTAGATGATAAACTACGAAGGCTGTTCAATAAAGAATGATCATAATATTTTATGGTCATAATTTTTCTCAATAAAATTCAAACTGTTAGCTTAATGTGAAACAAACACGCCATATTAGTTTCATTGTTGGTACTCCTGGTTTCCGCCTGAGAGAACTAGGCAAGTTCAGACATGTTCAGTATCGCCTACCGCTGCAATGGAGGTAACACGCAGTTAAAGTTGATGTTAGAGGAAGATCCGGAGTTTCTTTCAAACGTAATCACTGCTGTTGATACTTGGCTACATCATTTTGATCCTGAGAGCAAACAGCAAAGCTCAGTGTGGAGTAGTAGTGTGTAGTGTTTAACGCCCGCTTTTACTACATACGGCACCGCAGGCGGTGACACTGACGAAGCATGAGATGAAGATGGAGCACCGGTGGAATGAGATGGCGGGGGAAAACGGAGGTCCCGGAGAAAACCCGCCCCAACACCGTGTTGTCCACCACAAATCTCACTTTGCGGTCGCCTGGGATCGAACCCGGGCCGCCTTGGTGAGAGCAAAGCGGTCTAACCACTGAGCCACGGCGTGGCCACTCAGTGTGGAAATCTCCTTCATCAGCAACCCCCAAAAAGCAAAAGTGGTTGCTTCTGCTGGGAAAGTTATGGTCATCTCATTCTTTGATATTCATGGAATGGTTTATCATCATGTTGTACCTGCACACACATCAGTAACTGGACAATACTACAGGGCTGTCCTGAAAACATTGCAAGTCTATATCAGGCGCAAAAGACCACATTTCCGTGAAGCAGGCTGGATGCTGCACCACGATAATGCGCGGCCGCATATTGCCAATGTTGTTGCTGAATATCTTGCAAAAATCGACGTGAAGTACATCCCTCACCCTCCCTATAGTCCGGATTTAGCCCCATGTGACATTTTTCTATTCCCTAACGTGAAGAAAGGCCTTCGTGTGAGGCATTATGAATCATCAAAAGCAGTGGTGAAGGCTGCGGAGGCGATTTTGAAGGATCTTTCAAAAAGTGCATAATGAAATAAGTGCATCGCATTCAGGCGAGACTATTTTGAGAAGGACTATCAAAATTATGAGGATGAGTAGAGGTACGTTGTCAAAACAAAATTGTGATCATTCATTATTGAACAGCCCTCGTGCAATTTTTATTGTACGTAAATTGAAAATATAGCACTTAATACACATCAGCCTATTATTACTTACACCTCATTCTATATCATTACTTCACTGTAAACCTGTTTGTCTGTTCGTAAGTTCTTTGATTTCAAACACAACCATCTGTCACATGGAAACCTGTGTAAGCGGAAAATAACGCGGAAAAATCGCAGGTTTTACTGTAAAATAATTATAAAAAAGCCAAGTGAATGTATTTAACTGTTCTTGATAAATGAGCAGAACTTTGAATACAGTCTAACCTGTAACTTCAAGAACTGAGCTCCAATTGTGTTTGGTTGTGGAATGTCCAGGTAGACTTTAAGATGAATCAGGATCTAATTGTCTTAGCCGAGAGAGAAGTTGCAGTAATTTTAGTAATGGCTATACGCTACTTCATTCCTAGGGGATGCTCTCTTCAATGTCACTTCATCTTCTCACCTCATTAGCTAATGTACTCGACGTGTCTGTCTGGTCTGACAGTAAACTCACAGCCAACACAATCAGCTTGTCATTTGTTGAACATTGCTTTATGAAGCACTAATCATCAACATTTAATTCCAACTTTTCAAACGGCTGCTTCTATTTTTGTTATGCCGCTCTTCAAATAACATCCTTTATGATTCTCACTTTGAAAAAGTTCCCACGTTAGTTAAAAGCATTTTAAATGCTTAGTAATCTTTTAAAACGGAAATATTACCTATATTCTCTAGAATTAATTGAATTAGGAATGCTTTATTAAGATTTAAACATTTTCAAGAAAATAGGAAGGTGAAGCCATATTTTTTTTCCAATCCTGGGATTGGAGTGTGGGACTCCTCTGGGGGAATTGAACCGCCAGCTCTACCCACTAAAAAACCTCCACCGGTGAGTATTCAGGAGTGGTGCTGTGGCAGTACCGCTGTAAGCACCTGCGGATTCAAGAAGGGATATATATTGGCCCGGCCGAGGTCAGGTCCAAGGTGAGGAAGGCGGCAGGACGCAAGCATGACCAAGGACCTGCTTACGCCCTTGCTTATTAGGAGTGGGGTGTGACTGGATTCTGGGTAATATGTCAGGGAGTAATGAGCGGCCTTGTTTGGAAGTGAATGAGGAATTAAGGTTATTGATGAGCGTAGGGTCTCTGCGGCGGTTGGTGTCGACCTCTGGTGTTGGGTCCGTCGAACATTGTTTGGAGGACTGCCACTTCCTCCTTGACGAGTCTTCGGAGCATGAGTGTGTGTGTATGTGTCGCGTTGTTTGTTTGAGAATTGATGCTTCTCCTGTATGTCTTCTCGTAATTCTGCAAGCTCTGAGCTGAGATTTGTGTGTGCTGTAGCTTGATGCGCAGATGAAGTCCTGAGCTCTGTAAGAAGTTCTTTCCAAGTTGGTCAGCTTGGCCATTACGACCAGGAACTTTGAATGGAGAACCTGAACGGCCTCCCCTAGGCCCCGGACTTGCTCCCTGAGCAGCTCCTGACTGGTGGTGTAGTTTGGAGTTGCCTGCTGTTGATGAATTTGATGAGGCTGAGCACTCTGCTACTGCTGAGTGGTTGGCGGCGCAGGAGGGACAGGCGTTGCCTTCCTGCAGGGATGCAGGGGGCATAGCGCCTGCCCGGTGAAGTGGCTGTGCTCGCCGCAGGAGGCACAGTAGCGGTGACGTCGTTGGAGGTCGTGTTCTGTGCAGACCGAGGTGAGGCTGCAAGCACAGCAGTAATGGCATTTAGGCTCGGCTGCACAGGATTCGGCTGCATGACCGTGGGCACAGCAGCGGCGGCATGGAGCTTGACAGTCCTGTCGGCTGACTTCAGTGCGCAGCACCCGCCCTAAAAAGGGCAGGCCGTTAGATAAAGCAGCTTCCAGTTCCGCGTGGCTGGCTAGCTCCACCCGGACGAGTGGTGTCGGACCTCGAGCTGAGGTGATGCGTGTGGCCCTCATTGCTGATGGCCACTGCTGCTGCGCTGCAGCAAGCACGTATCGTGCTTGCAGGTCCCGAGGCACTCCGGTTACCACTATGCTCGTGCGGCGGTGCAGTGGTTGAGGCGGCGTTGGCTGGCTGGCTAGTGCTGGCGACTGGCCTGCTCCCAGCTGGGGTTCTGGCTGCGGTGTTGCAGGACGTTCCTCCTCGGCTGGCTGTGCGGCGGCGATGACTGCTGGTTTCTTCGTACCTGTCTTGACACGTGGCATGTTGCTGCTCTGAAGGTTCGACGTCGAGTGTGACGTCATAAAACAAGAATGAGTGAAATATGCAAATGTGTTCAAATACGAGGATCGGCTGATAACTCGCGGGTCTTACATAGAGATGGCGCCACTAGAACATTTTGACGGATAGCATCATATAGCTTAAACATAGACTAGTTTGCATCCATAGTTACAGCACAATATCTCGTTTAGTTTGTGAATGACAGCATTTTAAACAAGACCAGTGTAGAGATTTCACAAAAATGGAAGATTTGGAAAAAGGGCAGTGATTAAGTACTTCCATTTGAAACACTTAACGCCTAAAGAAATCAACGAGGAAATGGACAGTATATTGAAAGACTCTGCCCCTTCATATACAATGATTAAAAGGTGGATTGCAGAGTTTAAACTGGGACGTACGAGCACTAGTGATGAGCCTCGCTCTGGACGCCCTATGGAAGTCATAACTTCAGAGATCATTGAAAAAATTCATCGTTTAGCACTGGAAGACCGCAGATTAAAGTTGTTTGAGATAGCAGAGAATTTAAACATATCAAAAAACGTAAGATAATATTTTAAGTAACGTTTTGGGCTTTCACAACGTGTGTACTAGATGGATGCCTCGTTTGTTGACACCTGATCAAAAGTTGAAAAAACTCAACTCTGTTAATTTGTAGCTCTACCGAAAAACTTCCAATGAATTTTTGAGACGGCTTATTACCATAGATGAAACTTGGATAATCACTAGACTCCAGTAAGTAAATGACAGTCAAAAAAGTTGAGATCGCCAGGTGAACAATCTCCAAGGAAGGCAAACTCTATTTAATCAGTGAATAAGGTTATGGATAGTGTTTTGTGGGATGCACAAGGAATTATTTTATTGATTACCTGGAAAATGATAAAAGTATCACTAGCGACTACTACGCAAGCTTACTGCAGCGTTTGAGTGATGAGATGTTAAGAAAAATACCTCATCTGGCGAAGATAAAGCTTTTGTTTCTTCACAACAATGTTCAGTCATTACAATGGGAAAAATGTGTGAATTAAAGTTCGAATTGCTTGAACGTTCACCCTATTCACTAGATCTTGCACCCAGTGACTACCGCCATATTACGGAACCTCAAAAAACGTCTTGGAGGACGAAGATTTGATAGCAACGAGGACGTCATTGATGAGGGAAATGTAGCTATTTTCAGGATTTTCAACTATTTTCAGGACCAATTAATTAAATTAGAACATCGTCTGACAAATGTATTAGCCTATCTAGAAATTATGTTGAGAAATAAAGGGGAAAAATATTAAATGTCTTTTATTTTTTTTTTATTGTGAGAACCAGGACTTATCAGCCTGCTCTCGTATTAACAGCTTTCACTTCATGAATTTTCAAATAAAGAGATCGATTATGAGTAAGCATATTTTTTATATGCAACAACAGAAGATGTACGAAATAGTTACGCAGTAGAGTTACTCGTTTTTCTGCAAATTTTCGACGTCATCCGCTTTCGTTCTCCAATTTTGGTACTACAAGCTGTACTCTCCACATTACGTTACACTCTGTCTCTTTCCTACGAGTTTTGGAACCACATATTTGCTCTTCTAATCCACCGTCTTTGAATTCTTTTTCTTGGGTTGAGAATCGCATAATCATTTTGCGGTTTTCCATTACCATTTTCTTCTCTTTCTCCAATTTACAACTATATTTTCACTTCTGGATTTCATTTGTTTATTTCGCAATGAGGGAATTGAAAGATCAGCACAATTTATGCTCCCCTTGTGTGGTTTACACCCTCAAGACATTTATACTTACAAGCTCTGATTTATGGAGTAATCTCTACCGATTTATTATTAAGTTTAGCGCCCTTCTGAAGATGTAACAATAATAAAAAAATCAGTGTGTTGAATTGAAAATATAACATCACAAGATCAACCATCAATTAAATGTTTTATTCTAGAAATTATACATTTTTAAATACAGTTACTGTATCGCTTATTACTTATAGGTATATATCTTCAATGATAAATGGTTCGAACACATTATCCATCTTGAAACAGTGTAAAAGGTCAGTATTAATCATTTCTACTTAACGATAGCTTCACAAATGAATATTGTAAATCATGAAGCTATAAAACGGAACAATGCTACAGAGTAGCTCTCCTTTCCATAGGTCTTTCTATTAGTACAATGCACTGAGTCTCAACAGCGTCCCACTGCTTCCACAGGAACGGGAGTACCGTCTGCCCACCACAAGAAGGCTAGCGTGAAATGAAGGAGAGAGGAGCTTCAACTGTTTATATGCTATGGCAGGGGATTTGTTTACTATAAAATGAGTGTATGAGAGTGCCCATGTTGGCAATCTAATGCTCGTTTCAATAACTGCAGTAATAGGTATCATGTTTAGGTGAGTTATGTGACGGCACTGTGAAACTTGCATCCATATCATAACCGAAAGTGGAGCATAAACAGAGCAAACACATTCCTCTGCCTTGCCTTCTTGCACTGGGCAGAGAGTAGAAATGCACGTCAACCCCAAAGAGGAATAAAACAGAAAACATCTGTAGGGCCAACAGAGATCTAGTTCACTAGGTCTCCAAGTTAGTACTGGAGGAGATCAAGGTGTCTCACAAGCTGACTTGTGGTGCGCACAGGTATTGGGTACCCTTGCTCCGTCGAGACCAACCCAATTCGAACGGATCTCTGAAGGGAGGGTATCAGATATTCAGATCTACGTACCTCTAGTAATCCCAGAAGTACTACGAGTGCTTTGGGATATGTAGCACCCCTACCACAGCAGCTAAAGTAGTGGACATTGCTCTCCTAATTTTTTTTTTTATTTATCAGTTAATCGGCACAGTCACTACTATACAAATTGCGGGGCAACAGATACAGAATAAAATTTAAGAATACAATGAAAGAGGATACTCGCATTGGAGTCCTCAAGCAAACTGAGCTGATATGTGGCTGGCCCCGTGGCTCAGTTAGTAGAACACCTACCTGCTGTGCTAGGGGTCACGGGTTCAATTTCCGATTGGGGATGGTGATTTTTCTCCTTAGAATTTGACAACACAGATGCTGAGAAAGACGATGAATGCTTCGCTTTTTGTGTTAATTATATACTCTAGACAGTTTTGTGCACATTTTCTGAATAGTTATATTCTCACAAATATATTTTTAAAAAAATCTGCTACACTAACTGTCTCTTTCGGATAACCTTAAAATTACACATTTTTGACACAAGGCTGGATTGTGCACCCCTTTCAATGGGAACGGAAGTCAGAGTGTTCTTCTTTCCGCCTCCCGTGGAGGAATGCAATTTCGGAGTCCTTTGGAGAATGATGGCGTCCTGAGGGGGAGTGCCTTATTCAATAGTAATGTCACTTGGAATCTCCTTGTTCGCTCCTACTATTGTGCAAAGACAAAGGGAACACTTGCATAGGAATTTCCCAGGTAAATGTGCCTAAAACAAATGAAAGAAAAGTTACAAAATTCAGCACCAATATGTAATGCAATATTAAAACACATTTAGATGTCAGTGTGACCTTAACGAGAAAAATATAACCGTTTTACTTTCATTACTACTTAACTATAGTAGATATAGAGCAAGTGATGCCAATACTTTACTGGAAATACACGTTTTGAGTTACTCGAAAAAAGAACATTATTTTTAAAATAAATCTTGCACACGTTTATCTAAACATCGGTTTAATATCTGAACTTGGAATTTAAATGCGTCATTTTCCAGAATGAGACACAAAGTTTTTTTTAAGAGAATTCCGGAAACTAAACTATCCTTTCCATTGAAGCATTTTGATATTTGTAATTGCAAAAAAAAAATTGTTCTTAAGCTCTTAAGATATATGTTCAAAGACATATGCATAACAAATAGAATGTAGGGTCATGGATTTTAAAGGAATGGCCCATGAGGTTATCTTCATTCTGAGTACATTTTTGTATTACTTGTAAGCCTTAAGATGTATACAGCATCGTACTTACTGTACAAAATATGTAGATGTCCATAAAACACTGGCAAATAACCATTTCCGAGATAATTTTGTTCTTGGTTTGAATGTTCAATGATACTTTTTCAGATACTAAATCGCTATTCGCCTTTTCTTACCTAAGGTGTGAGTTTCAAAGTGAGTTTCAAAGCAATTTCAGATGGAACCACACAATAGTTACTAATAAAATAATTGTTTAAATAGAGACTCCTAAGCGTACCACAAAGATTGTAGAAGAAATCTGTCAACTGTATTTGTTTCAAAATAATAATAATAATAATAATAATAATGATGATGATGATGATGATGATGATGATGATGATGATGATGATGATGATAGTGATAGTGATAGTGATAGTGATAGTGATAGTGATAGTGATAGTGATAGTGATAGTGATAGTAATAGTAATAGTAATAGTAATAGTAATAGTAATAGTAATAGTAATAATAATAATAATAATAATAATAATAATAATAATAATAATAATAATAATAATAATAATAATAATAATAATAATAATAATAATAATAATAATAATAATAATAATAATAATAATAATAATAATAATAATAATAATAATAATAATAATAATAATAATAATAATAATAATAATAATAATAATAATAATAATAATAATAATAATAATAATAATAATAATAATAATAATAATAATAATAATAATAATAATAATAATAATAATAATAATAATAATAATAATAATAATAATAATAATAATAATAATAATAATAATAATAATAATAATAATAATAATAATAATAATAATAATAATAATAATAATAATAATAATAATAATAATAATAATAATAATAATAATAATAATAATAATAATAATAATAATAATAATAATAATAATAATAATAATAATAATAGGAGGAGGAGGAGGAGGAGGAGGAGGAGGAGGAGGAGGAAGAGGAGGAGGAAGAGGAGGAGGAGGAAGAGGAAGAAGAAGAAGACGAAGAAGAAGGAGGAGGAGGAGTAGGAGTAGGAGAAGGAGGAGGATTAGGAGTAGGAGTGGGAGAGGGAGAGGGGGAGGGGGAGGAGGAGGAAGAGGAGGAGGAAGAAGAAGAAGAGTGATGATAAAAGAGATCAAAATGATCTTTAGCTCAATTGAACCCATGGTTCTATCGTAATTCTGAAGAGGCTAAATGAATTTACAGGAAAATAATTGAGGTAATCATGCGTATTAAGGATATGTATGACTGAACATGTGACTAATAAGGCCAGATTTTTAAGATTTACACCATAGATGTAATATAGTGCAAATATGATAGAATTCAGATTTTGTCAATCTCACTTTGATAGTTTGGAAATTATAGTCAAATTTACGAGTATTTATTTTTTGTTACGTCACCGAAAAGTACCTTGCGACAATATAATTCAAATTTTGGCCAAATATTTCAACAACAGGTTCACAATGCAATCACTTTTTGAAATTTCCTTAGGTTTTTCTGTATCTCAGAAATTTTTAAAGTTATGAAAATGTTTTTTTTTTTTTTTTTTTTTTTTTTTTTGCCCAAAAAGTTGAAATTTTTGAACTAAAGAAAGTGTGCTTAAATGCATGTCACAATACAATCCAGGGTATTTTCTATTCACTGTGTCTTTTTGAACGCTTGTAGAAAGTATTCATTAGCCTAACACCAAACCTGTGACTCAAGAAGCATTTTAAATGAAGCAAAATGCGGAAAATTTCAATAGCGAGAAAACAAGGAAAAATAATTATCTAAACACTAGCTTTTAGTAACTTTGAAACTTGATTATTGCATTTAAAAATGGCGTGCGGAGGCTATCTAAACATTCTTCGGATTCAGGAATAATTACACTATTTTATACAGAAAAAAGAGCAGAAAGTGATTGTTTGAAAATGTTCATGAAACTTTAGTCATAACATATGAAATGTTGCAAACAAATGGTTAGAGCCGTCGATGACTTCTTGTTTGAACACCTTCATTGTCTTCACTTCTGTTGGTTTTCCACACTTACATTATAGTGCAATATAACGGGGTTTTCTTAGACAAAGAGTTCCTATAAATCCTTTTTTCCTCTGCATGGTATCTATATATGATTACAAATTCACCTCTTGGCAATGTTTGTTAACAAAGAAGACATTTCGGACCACCTCGGAGAATATTTTGTGAAATTTATAAACAATTTTGAGTAGATGCTCGTAACCGTATATCTACATTCAGTGCTAGAATTGTTATTTCTATTTTTAGAATAGTGATTAACGCCCGCTCTTGTTAGATATAGCAGCACAGGCGATGATATTGGGGATAAACGAAATGGAAATGTTTTAAATAGGAAAGGAAATTTGAGAAGGAAACTAAATTTAGGATACCTTCTAATTATGGGCATTGTAGAAAACCTAGATAATTCCTGTCTTGTAGTTTGTGTCTGGCGGGGTTTGAACTGTATGTCTCCCATTCAAGACCTCGGCTCTTCGATAACTCTGAATAATAGTATCAAAATACACTTGTATTTGTTTTTGCTGACCACACTGTAGCAGTTCTGTGTTCAAGTTGAAATACATAGACTAAACATTGTCTAAACTGGTAAAACATTTGCGAAATTAATAAACAACAGCAAGGCTGCAAGATCCTATTCATAACCCGACTTCCAAAATTACTATTCCTGTCTACTTAATATATACAAAGTTAGACCGAAGCTGCGTACTTAACAACATTTAGCACCTTTACATTTTCGTGCAGTTGCCTTCAATTCCCTCCAAAATCATAGCAGCTAAACCAGGTACGAATTAAATGCATAATTTCATACGGACGACAATTCTAGGACCTCATATATTAATACCTCTATTTTTAGTTATTTTCTTAATCACCAGAGCCATAGGTCCGTTATTATAAACGTTATTTAAACTCGGGGTTCAGTTAAAACGAGCTTTTGTGCTCAGCAAGTGTAATAAACTTTAATCCACGGTTAATCTACGGTTTAAATTCACTGCCTTCTGTTTAAACTGTAGTTACCCTCTGCTGCAATTTTAGCAGTGGATATCGGAGCGCTGTATGAAAATGTTCCCAGCTATGAGCTGTGAGAAAAGTGTGACGGGGAAGATAGAAATGTACCGCGAGTGTTTTATTTTAAAAAAAGAATACGTTTAATGAAGTGAAAATATGATATTCAAAATTAAACCACATAATAAACCACTGGCTGTTAAGATTTTTAGCATCTAGTAACACTGTGTTTGGGTACGAATTTTAAGCCTCAAGTAAATGTATATTCCCTGAAAATTGAAAACATACTTTATATGCGCGTAAATAACTTAAATATATTATGTTATTTTAATAAAAATCTGTAGGCCATTTTTTAAATCAATTAGAGTGAAATGCTTCAGTTTGGAGTGAAGGGACTTCTTCGTGTCGCATCTTTGTAATTACTTAAGTTTGGTTTGCTTTGAAACAAACACATGTACAGTAATGTACATATCTAAAATATTTTATTCAGGGGACTTCAAAACATGCATTTTGGGATATTATTAGGAAAGGAGTCACTGACAATTGATTATTCTTTTAACCAAGTCGCGTTTTCTTCTCCAGAATATGACCCACATTTTTCCATTTTTATTAAAAAAAAAAGAACAGACCTTGTTTTCTTAGTTTTTCCTATAAGGAGAGAAAGCAGATACTGCATTCCATCCTAAAATTTTAGATTTTTAATACACAATTATTCCCGATTTCACCAACAGATGTAAATACTTAACACGAGCTTAACAATAGTTATTATAAAAATTGCATTTCACTAACAAGTGTTAGCTTAACACACGTGTTAAATCTCTTGTTAAACTAACAAGTCAAATTTCTAATGTTAAGTTCTTAATAATTGTAAATAGTGAAGATGGTGGGCATGAACTCAGCTGTTGTTGTCGATTTGCTATACCTAAGACTGTCTAAATGACATTCCTAATAGAGTACGACCTATGAGGAAAAATTATTTTTAGGGGCTATCAGAAGAAAATTTTCTACAGAGGTATAGACTGTCCAGTTAAGTTGTTTTGAAAGTTACTGCGGAAGTACAAGAGAGGTTAAAATATTGTGACTTTGTGAGTTCGTGAAATGAAAAGTCCAATTGCACCACTCAAAAATGTTCTTTATTTCCACCGACTTACAGTTGAATACTTGCCAATTACACAGAATTACGTAATGCACACAATTACGATTCACCAGTTCGTCCGTTACAGTTCCACTTGCACTCGCAATTACGTAAACTCCTCCGACGCACGTACGCAGTCCGTCCCCTCACTGGGCGTTCCTCACAGCTCGCCAAGAACTGACTGAGTTCACTCACTGCAGCCCTTTTTATAGGAATATCGCCGTTTTCTCGAAGCCTCTAGTTTTAGTGAATCACCGCGAAGGTTCCAGACGGCAGGGGAGGGGGAAGAGGCGGCCAGCGACAAGTGACACTTCCCTAATCATCCCCTCAGTTAGTGACTGAGATTAATGGGTGGGTGTGACTCGGATGCCTCTGGTCCCTTCTCAGCTGTCGTTGGTCGGGCTTTCCGATAATTGGGTGACAATATGCATCGAAAGGAATATGCCGATCTCGCCTTTGCTTCAAGTATTAATAAGTTTGCTATTTTATAATTCACTGAATTATGTCTTTAATACGCTGTCCACCTCCCGTCTTGATACTTTCAAATCACTCGTCACTTGTATTTCTTCGTATCTCGTTTTAAATTTACGTAATACTGAAGAAGATGTTTCGTGTTTGTAGTAATGACACAAATTTGAATTGAATTCATTACCAATGTTTTCCCACGTCACATCTCTCTCTTTTACATTCACAGCATCCGTCCTCTTATACTTCGTCACCAATTCTAATAACAATTCTTGCTCCATCGATGAGAAATTTGTTACATGGTTTTTCTTTACGAGTTTGTTTATCCGCGATTTTTTCAGCTGTGTGCAGACGAAAATGAAAACAAAAGCGCATCGCAGTAGGTTCAGAAAATAATACGATTCATCCATAGCCTTCTATAGCTGTAATATTTACACCTTTCTTGGCGTTAACACGTGTTTGTTAACATTTTCAGAAAACAAGTTGGTGAAATACAAGAAATTTAACAGCTTTGTTAGCGCTGTTACAATTGTTACGTTACATTTGTTAACGTTGATTTTAACATTTGTTGATGTAATTGGGCATAAGAGTTGCCTTGAATTACAGATAAGGTATTTTATAAAGTGCATTTGCTGGTCACCTATACACAAATTGAATGCCCCTATCAAGAAGGACGATCGATTCCAAAGGACACCATGTGGCATGTCACTGTGCCTTACTTTAATGCTTTCGGCCCTGAGTTTTGAAACTGTGCTGAATGCATGCGCCAATTTGAAGGCGAAATGAAATTTGTATTAATTCAATAAGCTTTAAAAAATAAACATACAGTGAAGCTACATTATAACAGCTTCTGTCAGCAAATTGCTGTGCATACTTCTTTCAAAACCATGGTTGTTTGAGAAGTCGACGTAAGTAGCCTAATATGTACATTTATGGTCTTTAAATGCATACATTGCTGACAAGAATTTTCGCAAAATATTGGTTAATTTTATATTGAGTTTTATAACTATGAGTTTTAGAGAATATTGCCAGACAAGACATTTTTGCTAGTACAAGTGAAAAAAGCTTACTGAGGTTACATAGAGAAATAAAAACAACATGAGGGAGGAAAGGATATATTGACATATGTAATAACTAGGACCCGAATTTTGATGAAATGTCATCTTTTTGCTGAGTAATGACTAGACGAGGCTTATTTGAAATTAACTGCTTTCTGGAACAAATACGTTAGATATACAGGTGTTACAAAAAGGTACGGCCAAACTTTCAGGAAACATTCCTCACACACAAAGAAAGAAAATATGTTATGTGGACATGTGACCGGAAACGCTAAATTTCCATGTTAGAGCTCATTTTAGTATTTCTCTTAAAATGTAAATTGAAATCATTCGTGCAGACAATTGTCAAAATACCCCATTTTCGTTCATGCACGATGGAGCTCCTGCACATTTCAGTCGAAGTGTTCGTACGCTTCTCAACAACAGATTCGGTGACCAATAGATTGGTAGAGGCGGACCAATTCCATGGCCTCCACGCTCTCCTGACCCCAACCCCCTTGACTTTCATTTATGGGGGCATTTGAAAGCTCTTGTCTACACAACCCAGGTACCAAATGTAGAGACTCTTCGTGCTCGTATTGTGGACGGCTGTTCTCCAGGGCTGCATCAGCGCATCAGGGATTCCATGCGACGGAGGATGGATGCATGTAACCTCGCTAACGGAGGACATTTTGAACATTTCCTGTAATAAAGTGTTTGAAGTCACGCTGTTATGTTCTGTTGTCGTGTGTTTCCATTCCATGATTAATGTGATTTGAAGAGAAGTAATAAAATGAGCTCTAACATGGAAATTAAGCGTTTCCGGACACATGTCCGCATAACATATTTTCTTTCTTTGTGTGTGAGGAATGTTTCCTGAAAGTTTGGCCGTACCTTTTTCTAAAATCCTGTATATGGTTTTTATAGGTCATCAGAATGCATTTTCCCACATTTTATAATAGTTATTTTTTAAGATTTAGATGCATTTTTCAGTCATTTTCTTTCTTTTTCACGAATTTTTAGGGCATTTTCAACTTAGTCCGCATTCGGGAGGTCCGGATATGATTCCCATGGCCGAACTGACCCTGAACCACGGGCTTTTTGGTTTTTTTTTAAATAATCTGCGATTGAATGTTCATTTATATCATCATTTTTTATGAAACAGTAAATTTGTAAGTGTGGTAAACATGTAATTAACACAGGTCACCGTCCTAGCAGTGCTGATGAATTTATGACGCATCAATTAGAGGAATCGCCGATTACATCATGCAATACGTGTGGATTACATCAGTCAGGACTCCGCCTCGGTAGCGTGGTGGTAGAATGTCTGCCTCACGTTCAAGAGGTCCTGAGTTCGAATCTCGGTTAGGGCGAGTTACCTGGATAAGGTTTTTTCCGGGGTTTCCCTTATCCTAAAAGATGAATGTCGGGTAACTCTAAGCTCCATGGAACCCGGACTCATTTGAGCATGATTTCACCAATTTCATCCATCGTCCGATATGACTTAACGTTGGAGGGTAAAAAAAAAAAGGAGCTAGAAGTGTCGCAGTAAGGAGAGTAGTTTGTGAGGTGTGTAAATTTATTTTGTTGTGGAATTGAAATGCCGAAACAAAAGCAGTCAACTGTGTCCCGTTTGAAACAGTATGTTTCAGAGTTTGGCAGAAACATGTATTTTATAAAACTGAAAATTACCTGATGAATTTCGAATTTATTTATTATTTAGTAGCAACTATTGCATTATTTACTAAGAAAGTTAATTTTAAAATGTGGTTATTCGAACCATATATACTTTTAATTCTCTGTGGCAGTTATTAATTTATTATTATGGAAGAAATTGTTAATTTTCGTTAGATAATTTTTTTTTTTTTTACATTTTGTGTGCATTTTTTTATTTTAAGGGCATTTTATAGCTCATATTTAGAGAATTTTTAGGTCAAAACCTTCCGGACCCTAATAATAAGTTAGGGCGAGAAGGTTCTGCTTGGGCGAGAACATTTGTGAGAAACTTGAAATGTATAGGTCAAGATAGAGAGCTAGATAAATGTCCATTGTGTGGAGAAGGGAATGCAGACTTCTATTGTATGTTATATTGTAGTCAAACAAAGTTATAGAGAGAGCAGGCCTGGCTACGCAAATGGGACAATTTGGGGAGTGAAGTAGTAATTAGAAAATTTTTGTCAGTAAAAGGGGAAAAGAACAGGAGAAATATAGGGAATTATTTAGGGAAAGCTAAAGAGAAATGGCTAAGAACAATTATGAGAAAAATGTAGATTAGGATAGGTGAAATAGCAAATGTGTAAAAAGTAGTAGAGGGCCTGGAATACACAAAAACCTAGGATTGGGTGTATAGGGACCGAATTATTTATTCAATGGCAAGCAACATGGTAGGATTTTCAGGATTTTGGAATACATGGCGTTTTCCAGTATGGATTTTATAACAGTAAACTTGATTTTCTATTTCCAATTGATGTAAAAGTAAAGATGAGAAATAAATTACAAATAATTACAAATTATGAGTTATGACAGAATTTTGAAATAATTCCCCGCCTCGGTAGCGTGGTGGTAGTATGTCTGCCTCATGTTCAAGAGGTTCCGAGTTCGAATCTCGGTCAGGGTGAGTTACCTGGATAAGGTTTTCGCCGGGGTTTTCCCTTATCCTGAAAGACGAATGTCAGGTCACTCTAAGCTCTATGGACCATGGGCTCATTTTAACATCATTTCACCCATTCCATTCATCGTCCGATATGAGTTAACGCTGGAGGACCTAAATTACAAAAAATAAATAAATAAATAAATAAATAAATAAATAAATAAATAAATAAATAAATAAATAAATAAATAAATAAATAAATAAATAAATAAATAAATAAATAAATAAATAAATAAATAAATAAATAAATAAATAAATAAATAAATAAATAAATAAATAAATAAATAAATAAATAAATAAATAAATAAATAAATAAATAAATAAATAAATAAATAAATAAATAAATAAATAAATAAATAAATAAATAAATAAATAAATAAATAAATAAATAAATAAATAAATAAATAAATAAATAAATAAATAAATAAATAAATAAATAAATAAATAAATAAAATAATCGTTTTATGGAAACATATTCTTTTTTATACCTTTATCTTAAACTGTTAAAGCTAAAATGTTAGTAATATTTTATTTTATATTCTTTTGTGGTTTATAGTTTATCATACAGATATAAGGAAAGTGATTATGCAACAGTTTCTAGAATGAATGACGGGGGAAATCGGAAAAAAGCCTGCCCAGGGGCTCCTTGCTGTTCCTGGGTCTCCTTGGTAGCATTCTGTAAGGGCGCTGCTATTAAAGGGAATTATATAACCCTAAATAAAAGGATCAACATTCTTTATGTTTTCAATTTCATAACAATCATGCTACAAAGATACGCCTAAGTATATTAGTGGTTATTTTTATGATAAACAGATATGACTGTTATAAGAGAGTATATAACTCGGCTTTTATTTCGCTTCTGAATACGCATATTATTTCAATAAAAACAAATGATTGGACTATGATATATTCTTTAGGAGCAACTAGCTACTATTGACTCATTCCCTGATGTGTTCAACAACATCATATCTTTGTTTCAATACTGTTCCGAAGTGGTACAGTACGCCACTGAGTATACAGTGAAGACATAGAGGTAAACCAGATGCATCTCCTGCAGCCCGTCTTCGACGAACAAAGGCTTCATTCACACTAGCAATGCATGCATCATCTCCCGTACAGCCCGCTGACAGTAAATGTTATTATAAGAATTCTCATTCTCTTTACAGAGAGGCCCACAACACTACTGCCTTTGTAGAGGCGTGTTCACTGTTTCTAACACTATTTCGGTATCTTGAGGAACTAGATTATTTTGTAATGATATATCGTAACTGAAATAGAAGCACATCTTTAAATTATCAGTGTTTATAATAATTTATTAATTTCTTTTATTACGTATGTGTATGTTTATTAGATTAATTTTGTTGCACAGCATTGAGACAATTGTGTATTTTCATCTGTTTTATATAATGTATTTCTGAGTGAAACAGTAGAAGGATGAATAACCATATGTAAACGAATTATTACTTAAATATTATTAACATAGACTTAATTATATTTGTAAATAATTAGTTTTTATTGACAAAGGATGAAGAACATAGATTAAGAATGCATAGAATAGTATAAAGCTCACTTTAAAATACAGATAGATCAAGGTTGGGAGCGTTTCAAATGAAAAGTTTAATTGTTTTGAGTAGAACATATCGGCTCAGGAGTAAGTTAATGGGTGCCAGTAAATTTGAAAAGAGCACGTAGAAAGGATGGGTCTTCAAGATTTCCACGACAAGTATTATAAAACTTTAGGGCGAAGAGACATTGGGCGACCTCGTATGAGTTACAGAGAGCGGTTTGATTGGTGTCGGAAGAGGCCTGATCTTTATTAGGACGGTGCATACTTTATTTGTTACTTAAAATATTAATAATTTTCTCTGTAAATTGCCACCTTAGTCCAGTCCTTAGGCCATTTTTCTCACTTCTCAAAGAAGGGGTCCCGAATTCGATTCTCGGCTGGAACGATTTTTTAAATTTTTTATTTAATGGTCTGGAAGTATGGTTATGGAGTGAATGTGAGTGTGTTTCCTTATGATAACTATCAAAGTGCTTCAAACTATTTTGGAAATATTCCCCAGTATATACATTAAACATTAAAATTACGTATACAAGTAACATGTCTAAATACTCCTTATCTGAATCTAAGCATTATATTTATGTATTCCCTTTAGCTTCACAAAAGAATGTGCAAGGCATGCCGGTAACAGTTTCTTTTGGCTGGCCCCGTAGCTCAGTCGGTAGAGCACCTGCCTGCCGTGCTAGCGGTCCCGGGTTCGATTCCCGGTGGTGGGGGTGGGGAAATTTCTCCGTTCAAGATCATTCCATCTTCTCCAGAGTCTGGAAGTATGAATGAGAGTGCGACTGTGTGCATGATGTAATGATTAAAACCAACCGAACAAGAGTTAACACCTTCGATATGTTCCAAAAGGAGAACGGCCGCTGATATGACCATTGAAGTTAAAGGCGGGGTATAAATGGAACACCAAAAGTCTACTTTTAAAAATACTCTCCTACGGGAACAAATGAAGTTATAAAACAAAAGCACGCATATACTTCTTTTCTGATTTTTAAAAATGATACTGATAATTCAAAATATATGAATGAAAATTGCGTCATTAGGAACATTTGCAGTGAAGAAAAGTTATGTTTAGAAAAAAGAGCAACTAAGATGAATTTCCCAATTTCCCATTAAGATATCAGGATATTGAGTATTTAAATCACAGGAAGAGCATGTAAGTTGAAGAATATTTAAAACATATATTATGAATTTACAAGTTCTAAGTTTAGTCTTAAAGGGAATAAAAAAATCAATCCCGCCAAATGCCCGCATCGATAGCGTAGATGGTATCAGTTTGCCTCACATTCAAGAGGTCCCGAGTCCGAATCTCGGTCAGGATGAGTTAACTCAATGAGGCTTTCTTCCGATATTTCTCTTAGCCTGAAATATGAATATCTGGTAACTCTAAGCCTTATGGACTCTGGGCTCATTTGAGCTTCATTTACCCATTTCATTCATCGTACGTAATGACTTATCTTTGTACGAGTAAATTAAGAAAAAAATATACCAGCTAAATTCTTAAGAAATGAGATTGACACTTTTGCAGAATCAAAAAGCATGCTTTCTAAGTACACTGACAAACTTTTATCAACCATGTTATCTATTAAGGAATGTAGTACTATTTTCTCTCTTTTATTAGAATTTATTATATTAAAAAAGCTAGCCATGCTAAACACCTAGGTAGATTTATAATAACTTTTAGCATTTGTTTTTATTATCTTATCATGTAATTTAGCTACCTTCAAAATTTTCTGAAAGTGCCATTTTATTGAAAAAGCTATTCATAGTGTTGCCGAGGCATTGTTGATTCGCCGGACAAGCCAGTGCGAAAGAGACAGGAAAGAAAGGGACAGATGCAGCGGCCGGCGCGTGGACGCAGTGCTAAACGCTTGCCGAGAGAGAGAGGGTAACAGAGGGAGAAAGAGACAGAGGTAGTTCCATTGTGTTCTCGCTGCACCACGAAAGGCCTGGAAGTGTCGAAAAGTTTCTGGGAAAATGAATGGAGGTATAAAAGAGACGTGGCTGACAAGTCGGGTCTATTTGAGAACTGATAATCGTGTATGTGCAGCCGTGTAGTGATTTGAAAGTGAATTATTTTGTTAATTTAGCCATGGTGAAGCAACGAGAGCCTGTTGGTGTATGTTATGTCCATTCTGAATTTCTGAAAACTAGACTTTTAAATCTACGAACCCCTAAAGTCATAATAGTAAAAGTTTAGAAAAGAGCATCGCATATATTTGGGTTAAAATAAAGTGCATAGTTTAAGCACACAGAAACTACCATATTTATCATATCAACATGTAAAAGCAAAACTTTTCCTGAAATTTATCCTAAGTTTAACACTCTACTTCAATGTATAAAGATTGCTCCTAAAGCAGCAAAATATATAATAAATTGAAAAATAAACTCCAATTAGTAACACTGTACAAAAAATTAAAGTTCTTTTTTGTCAAATTTTGCCCCTAATGTAAACGGAATTCTTTTTATTTTTTGAGAATTCTGCTAGAAGTTCCCCATAGTATTCGCTTAACATTGCTAGTGCCACAATTATCTGCTTCATTCACTGGTTCTTTTAATCCCACCCTAAAGAAACGTATTTGTACATGAGTTTCAGACACTAGACATTCGGTTTTGTTGCCTCTAAAGCCTATACAAACTTGGAAGTAGCACGGTAAGCACCTTAGACTCAGATTCGGATTTCTCACTTGTTGAAGTAAAACTTTGTTATCCTTTGTGCCACGTTTGAGCCAGAAGTACACAAAATGGTCCTTAGCAGGTACCTGTAACTTGCCCATTGTAATTACGTGGCAGTTGTTAAACAGTGTTGTGTGCTTTCTCTGCCGGTGCACACCGTCTTTACAGTATCTTCACCTTAAAAGGAAGCGACAATTCTGATCATTTTACAGAAAAGCATTTACAGTCATTCTCGCATTTACATTTCCGAAATCTGGGGAGAGCAAGGAAAGGTCACACTTCACTTTCTTCTGCCGGAAGAACTTGGGATTATATGTACCATAATTCTTAAATTTTTAAGAATTAAAAGCTGGTCTATTAATTAACACTATTTTCTCTACCTAATACCTTTTACTTTTGCAAATTCTCTACATAATCTTCTTACAAAAGCTTATTTGTCTATACAGGGTGTTTCAAAATGACAACGAACATATAGAAATAGTAACTCAGCTATGAGTGTGGATTAGGCAGTGACAGGAACAACGACGCCCGCCTCGGTAGCGTAGATGGTGTCTGCCTCACATTCAAGAGGACCCGAGATCGAATCTCGGTCAGGGTGAGTTACCTGGATAAGTTTTTTTTTCCCAGAGTTTTCCCTTATCCTTAAAGATGAATGTTGGGTAGCTCTAACCTCCATGGACCCTGGACTCATTTGAGCATCATTTCACCAATATCATTCATCGTCTGATATGACTTAACGTTGGAGGACGTAAATTACAAAAATAAAAAAGAACAACGACGCGTGCCTCACGCTGTCGGAGTTCGCAGGTATAGGTCACACGTCGTGTAGCTGTAGGTAAACATACCGGTATACTCCGCAGTAGCTTGCTTGCAACTAACAAGAATTTCTTTAGGTTATGAAACCGCAATAAAGAAGATATTGCTTACTTATTGCTTATGAGTGTTTAACGCGTTCCAAAATTCCGTTATAACAGTCCATGATGGCAAATAAGCTGGTGGACATATGCAACTTATACCTTTTAGAGGGAAGTTAATGTTAGTGAGGTTGAGGATGGAAGCATTAAATGGTAAACAGAACAGAAAACAACATCAAAGAATTGTAGATAAATTTACGAAAACTAAATGGCTTATACAATGAGACGAGCATTTTATTTCACGTGTTTGATAATACTAAATAAAGTATTTGTAACTGAAAACGAAGCTGTTGATATTTACAGTAAGTGGTTGAAAGTATTGTACAATTAAGATCATAACAAAATGCTCTGAAGTTAAACAAATAAATATTATCATTGATGTAACTATTTTTACAATTCATATTGTTAATGAAACTAAATTATTCGTGCGTTCGTTGAACTCCCTTCAGCTGTTCCGTCCATCAAAACCATATCCGTCATTTCAGCGTTCGTATAGCGCTTCATATTGCTTGGATTTGTTATCTAAGTACGCGCAAAATCCTCTCTGTAAGGACGGAATGTGTAGTTTTACACTGAAGAGCAACCTTGTAACTGTCCGAGTTATTAGTCGACTTTTGCACAAGTAACTGCCCTTTGCCCCATTACCTGAAAGGTAGGCTAGGGTCACTGATAAAGAGTAAGGAGTAATGTTTTTGTTTCCGTGGGCGGTGCGTCCCAATAACAACTTCTGAGGTTCGTACACCAGTGGTTCCTGCACTGCCTAATCACGAAATAATGCAATATTTAATGCTGTATAAAATTATAACTGACAGAATTTCGAAGTTGCGACACCGCAATTCGGACTAGTTAAGTTATAAAGTACGCAACGGCTTTAATCGTTGAGCGTCGTTTTGAAACAACCTGTAGATTTCTTATTAACCGAGCTAGTAGCTTAGTTAAATATTTCATAGTACCTACAACGAGGGTAGGAGAAATCGAATCGAAAGTCAGATACTTCAAAACAAGGGCTATATATAGTAAAAGTCTTCCGGGGAAGGCCACGTCTTGATTGTTAGCCGATGCCAACGTTTCGCTCTACTATTTAACGCTTCTTTAGGGCTCCTTTTCTTCTAGATAGCACCACAGGAACTATCAAGAAGAAGAGGAGCCCGTATATAGTAGGGCAAAACGTTGGCATCGGTAAACAACCAGGACGTGGCCTTCCCCGGAAGACTATTTTTGTGGACACCGGCCAGCGAAGCCTACGTAGTGAAAGGGCTATATATGCTCGCAAAAAAAAATCCATACTCTCTCAATGATATCGCAAGAAACAACTGAAAAAGACATCGCTTTAAAATGATAAAGTATTGAATCATTGAAGCAGTAACAACGAAAATGCCATAAGAAAAATTATGCATATTTAAGATATCCAATTTTTTGTATACTAAGTCTTTATCCATGTTTCAAGGTTTATAAATTATACAACATCATATAAAGTTCGTTCCGATTTAACTTCAGTTCATGGGCTGCTCTCGAAAGTTTAAGATATACTTGCCATGATGCATCGCAAATGAACATCGTTACTGTTATTTTTGTATAAACTTAAAAAACAAGATCGATGTAAAGGATAGTTTAGAGAGAGAGAGAGAGAGAGAGAGAGAGAGAGAGAGAGAGAGAGAGAGAGAGAGAGAGAGAGAGAGAGAGAGAGAGAGAGAGAGAGAGAGAGAGAGAGAGAGAGAGAGAGAGAGAGAGAGAGAGAGAGAGAGAGAGAAGAATTTCTTTTGAATTCTTGCTGTCTTATCTTTCGAAGATGCTTATATATATTCGAATTTTCATTTTTGAGTTATATTGTGCACAGACCCACATGCCCATGTACATATGTCTGTTTCTAAAAATACTTTTGTTTTGTTTAGGAACCTTAAACGTTGTATTTTAGCTGAAATCGTTTGAGAGAAAAATGTTTATGTATCGGCGAATAATTCCTTAAATAATATTCAAAGTGTGTGTATGAGTTTGACGTTCTAAACAAAATTCAGTTTGTAAGTACAGCATAGTGAATTAAATCTTCGCTCATATCCGTTTAATTTCACATTCCCTTCCGATACAAATTGACTAGATGAAGAGAGAAAAGGAAGCTTTGAATAATTGAAATTCCACACGAGTTTTATGAGCTAAATAAATATTAAAGCGCAACTTAGATATTTCATGTTTTGCGAAGGATGGTATTTCAGAAGCGAAAGGCAATTTCAGGATTTCGTCCCATTTCACTTCCTCGGTAGAGGTTTAAATAATTTATGGGTAGGAAATGTGCGGCCAGAAGGTAACATTTGCGTTCTGCTTTGATCTTGAATATTTCAGGTGAGGATTTGCCGATGGGGACTTTTATTTCGAAAAATCGTAGTCAAGTAAAACTGCCTGATCAGCGTTTTAATAAAATTGCAAAGGGAGAGAAAGAGCTGAAATAACAACAACTGTTTCCAAGGTTTGAGCAGGAAGGTATGTCATGCATTCCTTTATTGTGGCGTTTTTGCCATTTAGTAACAGAGTACGTCTTAATGCAAAGATCTTCTCAATGTAATGAATCTACATAGCCAATTTTTACTATACATTTGTACACACCGTTTGGTAAGCTAAGAAGAACAACTTTTAAGGGTCGTTAATTATTGAGAAATAAACTTTTTCTAATAAGGAGATTATTTAAAAATATTTTTCTACGTTTAGAATTTTTCGTCACTTAAAAAGCTTCCCAACATTATCTTAATTATGTTTCAGAATGGAAGTAACATTCATTTGAACACGTCGTGACAATTTTATTACGTCAGCTTCCATAGGAAATTTGCAGAATACATTTATATATGAGGAATGAGGTTGAAAATTAAATGTATGCTTACTCCATAGTTTTTCCCTCAAAATCAAAGTTTGAGATGGCTGTTTTTTTTTTTTTTTTTTTTGTAATCATATGTTATATCGTATTTAAGATAAGAAATTCCGAATAATAACAACTAAAATTAAGCTTTTCAACGAAAAGTAACACTTTTCTGTTCTATTTTGAGTACCGATCTTGAAAATTGAGTACAATGGATCAAAAATAATAATTTAGACTTTTAAGATAGCGTTATTCAGTTTCAGAACGCTTACAATGTTGTTATGCAACGAAGTGAAGGTCATATTATACATGTTACCCTTTGCCTGATATTTTCACATTTTACCAACATTTCTAGAGGTATATATTTCTCAAAATATGCTGAACATATTTGAAGTAGAACCTAAATTAGGTATTTTGAATAAATTTACACACTATCCATTTAATAAAACATAGATAGGAATTTGAGGACAACGTTGTGATCAAACTTTCCGATGCGTTTTGCTCGTATGTAATATTTTCAGCACATAAAAGTATGTTCTTCGATATACAGTTTTTAAGTTATCAGCGTATAACTTAAGAAATAGATTCTTTGTGTGTTTAGTAAAACTTGATAAGTAATTATTAATATAACGAAAAGTTACCCAAGTTTAATTAGAACATATTTTTTTGCAAAAGCCGAAAGTTGTAACTCAACAAAATTGTTTTTAAAACTAATTTAATAGTACATTTCTAAGGTTATATAATTTATAGCTTAAGAACCATATAAATCCTTAAAGATACTTAAAAGGTATTAAAATTTCTTGGTGAGGGACATTTTCTTGTGAAAATCGTAAATTTATGTTTTAAGATGCATAATCCACAAACATAGATCTAATCCTTACATCCCTTTCGAAGGAAGCCATTGCTGGGTGATTTTGCGCCCGAAAAAGCACACTGACCTCCGCCGTGTTTCATAAAATGGTATTGATAAATCCGATTCGAGGTTTAATTCATCAGATTCGGCAGTGATTCGTAATGTACTCGCAACCTCTCGTGAGAACATATAAGTTGGAAACCGAGATATAAATTTACTCGCACATACACATACCCATTTAAACTCTGAACGCTATTTCAATACTGATGACAACATTTCTTCATATTTTGTGCATTACAATTCACCTATGAGATGATTACAAGTCTTATTGAATAATAAGTATTTTATTTAATATTTAAATAGATAAATTGTGTATACAAATATAATAATGTGTAACTTAAAACTTCATTTATCTAATAAGAAATGATGATAATTCTTATGATATGGTAATTATAATTCTTCTTTCGATTGTGATAAAGTTTATATTGGAAAAACAAAACGTAATTTAGAAACCAGAACAAAAGAACATTTTCGCAACAAACTGATAAATCGGCCGTAGCAGATCAGTTTTGGTAATTTAACCATGAAATAAATCCATAAGTTAAATTATTAAAATAATTAAATCGCCTGATAGATTGAATGGTTTGGGAAAAGATATTTATTTTAAAAAACAAACATCACGTAATGAATTTTGAAATACAGGCAATCGATTCTGTTTTTAAATTTGTTTTATTTTCAGATTTTGGTAATACTAACAAGAGCATATCAACACCTATTGTTCAGTAACGATGGCGACAGTTAAATATGTGTATAAGTATACGGGTAATCGCGATCCTGAAGAATTTATAAGAACTGTCATTATTTATTATAAAACAAGTGAAGTTTTAACTTACAAATTATTATATTTGTATATATTTGTTTGCTTCACTGTTAATAGCTTCATATTTTACGTAGATAAATTGTGTTTTGCGTTTATATTACTTCGCAGATCCGTTATGTTTATTTTTAAGAAAAGTTTACTACTTGATATCGAAAATATACTAATGATGCTTAAAAGATAACTTTTTTCTATTAACATATTAGTGAAGTGCTAAACTTAATGCAAGAGACATCATAAAGTTACAATTAAATGAGCAGATACGCGTTTCACCTGAACGCCTGTATGCACACCTCCCGCAGACATCCGTGTTTGAGAAGTTGCTGCCATATCGCGGGGAGTGTGTAACACCTCTACAGTTGTGTGAAGTGTCTTCTCTGGTACTTTCAACAGTTGCTGTTCATTCCCAATAAACTAAAGATGTTTTCTTGCTCTGACACATCTTTTGAGACAATAATTAGTTTATTAATAACATGTGTATTGCAATGAAATCTTCTTGAACTAAATACCTCTAAGAGATTTGGTTTTGGCATTGAACCGTCTTTTCATATTTAGTTATGCTGTTCTTAGCTCCACATACAAATACTTTTCTAAAAATACTCGTTTGGATTTAAGTGGTCTTCACATATCGAGATGTACACTATATAATCTTGTTTAGAATGTGAAAAGGGTTGAAATTTGTCGTTGGAGCTAATTTGAATCAGTAGTTGACATTCATTCTGCTTCCGAAAAACCAATAATTAAATTTCACAAACGGTTTGTCAATGACATGCCAGTCAGTTGAGTCAGTGAAACAGTTTAAGTCACATCGCATGCAATGCGACATGGAATAATGAAAGGATTGTGAAATATTGCTTGCTAATACAGAGAATTTAATAACTTCCACGTAAATTTGAGTTGTTTATTTCTATTTACTGCATTAGTATTGTTTTAGTTTTGACACACAAACCTGTCCGTATTAGAAAATGAAATGGATATAATGGACTTATTAAATGTAAAGCATGCATTGATGACGCTTTTTAAGAGAAAATTAAAGGGTTTCTATTTGGTTGGATGGGTGCATAGGCAGTTCTAAACACACGTTCAAAATGAGCGGTTGTGTTTTGACTCTTAGGATGGTAAGTTTTGTTTCATTTGTTTCCGCCAACCTATTAAGCACGTAGGCCTTATGACTTCCTATATATTTCGGTGATGTTAAACATGCTGCTATCAGAGTACCTTTACTCAAAATAATTTTATTCTGCCCAATATTATATGAATGAAAAATTATCCTGATGAAACTTATGCAGCTCTGTAAATAGAATCTGACTGTTCTAATGACAAATCTTTGATACCTATTTAAAAGCTCTTTAAAGTATATGTCTTGAAGAAATGAAGATAAATTGTATCCATTCCGAAAAGGTTCAAGTGTACTGGCAAAAGCCATGTGAAAGTTGATTTAAAAAGTAATTTTGCATCATATATAATTATCCCTGCTTAGTTCTCCATATTGTTTTTCATATTGCCTGTATATAACGTGTCTCTTATATTATATTTTCAAGTATATTCTATTGAGCTGTATACTTTGGACATGTTCAGTATTCACAGTCCTTTGTGGCTACAAGTGAATCCACTCAACGCAAATAAACCTACTCTAATCTATATGAAGTGTATGGCGCAAAGCTATGCATGGATATATAAAAGTTTAGATGCATTCTAATCAACACATATTTTTCCCTTCAAATATTACGTTGTTGTAACATTGTGCTTCAATATAAAAAAATAAGTGGATAATACTAATTCGAAACTTAAAACTATATGAATAAAGAAAAGTACTTATATTTCACGGTTTTAAAGCTTTTACATCCCCCTTTTTAGTTTACAAGAAAATTATTTCAAGGCAAAACAGGATGCAACTAAATGCTACGTCTCGAACCTGCATAGACACATTCTTAGTCTACAAACTAACGTGATTTATGCAGTATAGCGGTGCATAACACCTGTTTATAGCGCTCCTGTAGTCCATTAGTTTCCAACACCGAATTTAAACGTGTGCTTAGGATTACGTATGGCTTGTAGAGAGTTAAACCAAGCATATCGTTCTGTTAATCCCGGATGGCAACCAGGACCGATGTTTGTACGTCGGCTACAAACTACAGAGTATCAAAACAATGAGCTCGCCACTAGTCAAATTATAAGAAATCGCGTGATTTAAGATACACGGAGCTTAGGTCCAAGTTCGTAAATGCGATTTAACTGGAGTTGATTCCAACCAAAAGTTTAACCGTGTGTGCCGTTTTATAACCTAGGTTTAAGTTAAGCCGCAGTGGAGTTACGTTGGTATACCTGTAGGCTGAGAAAAAAAGGACAATCGCTAATCTTCATTTTACTTGTACGCTGCAACTAAATGTTATTGGTAGGTGTGCCAAATGAGTAAAAAACGATATTTTATGTTGGTTTAGCAGCTGAAGGGAAAGTGGTTGAAATGAACAGAAAAAATTCCAGAAGAGATGTGTAAACCTTTCTGCAGAGAGGTAGATAAACATTGGCTAAAATGGAACACGTTTTCGTAAGTGGACAGAGCATAATATGCTGGTCTAGATGACAGGCAAATGTTTACGTCATGTATGAGTGAATTTCATTATCTGATCCCTAACTTATATGTGTATGCTTAATTTTCGTTCATGAATCGTTACTTTTAGTAGAAGAACGATACTATAGATGCTGTCTCAAAACCAATGTCGCTTTTTAAGGAAAAAGGTTATTTGAAATATGTTTTAACAAGCAACTAATTTTCATTAGATTCTATGGTATTTGAACCATGTTCTGCGAGGTTTATAATCCCTCGATGGTAATCGTCTCTGGTTTCTGCTGTGAAAAATTCGGTGACACCCACTTGCACTGCTTCAATGTTGCCAAAATTTCTTTCACGTAGAAACTGCGCCATGGATCGAAAAAGATGATAATTTGATGGTACGAGGTAAGGGGTGTATGCTGAGTGTCGTAGCAGTTCTATTTATCCCAATTCCTGAATGTTTCCCATGGTTGTTGGTGCAGTATAGAAATCTGCATTCTCCTGTTGCAAATAGAACTCTATTTCGGTTAACAAATGCTGGATACCTCCATCTCAAAATTTCATGAACTCGTTTCAGTTGTTGCGAATAAATATCTGTATCAATCACCCCCCCCCCCCGTTTGGAACAAACTCCCAGTGCAGTACACCTTCAAAATCCCACGACACACAACATGCCTTTGGGACCGAACTGTTTTTTTAACGATGACTGTGGCAGCTTAGGGGGGCTCTAGCCACTATTTCGAGGCATCAGGGTTTCGGTAATATGCCCATTTTTATCACAAGTCACAATTCATCGGACAACTCCATCAACCATGGATAAGCAGACGACAGATGTCTGCTCTATGTTCAGCCTGTTGAGATGTCAGTTCATGAGGTACAGGTCCACAGCATCTATATGCCCGCCTCGGTAGCATGGTGGTAGTGTGTCTGCCTCAGGTTCAAGAAGTCCCGAGTTTGAATCTTGGTCAGGGTGAGTTACCTGGATAAGGTTTTTTCCTGGATTTTCCCTTAACCTGATAGACGACTGTCAGGTAATTGTAAGCACTATGGACCCTGGGCTCATTTATCATTTCACCCATTCCATTCATCGTCCGTTATGACTTAACGTTGGAGGACTTAAATTACAAAAAAAAAAAAGCTTCTATATGATTTTTCAAATGTCTTAATATGGTATCTTTATAATCTTGTTTCCAGTAAGGTTTTGGAGGAACTCTAAGTTCAAACTTTTTATATCTCCAATTTGATTGCTTATTAACAGTTGAAGACTGATACATGCTCTCAGTGTACGCGACACTAGCTATGACATCCTGTTTTGTTTGTTTTGTTTTGTAATTTACGTCCTCCAACATCAAGTCATATCGGCCGATGAAAGAAATGGGTGAAATGATGCTCGAATGAGCCCGGGGTCCATAGAGCTAAGAGTTACCCGACATTCGTCTTTAAGGATAAGGGAAAATCCCGAAAAAACCTTATCCAGGTAACTCCACCTGATCGATATTAGAAGTCGGGACCTCTTGAACGCTACCATCTACGCTACCGAGGCGGGCTACCCTATAAATAGCATTGCCAAACCAAGGAAACTCAATAAATTTCCCAAAACACTAAACTTAAAGAAACTTACTTTCTTTATGAGACCATATAACAAAATATCTGTTTTCACTTTTAATAATTTCTCTTTGCGCGATATATCTGATCCAGTTTGTCAAAATAAGGTTAAAATTGTCTATTTCTTAAGTCCGGATATATCTTAGTCCTTACAGGCATTCACATCTGAAAGTTTACTCATATTTAGAAATGGGTCTCCATTTATTTGAATAATTTCATCACTTAGCAATATTTCTCATGACTACCTCACGTTCAAGAGGTCCTGAGTTCGAATCTCCGTCTGGGTGAGCCACCTAGATAAAGATTCTTCCGGGATTTTCCCTTATACTAAAAGACGAATGTCGGTAACTATAAGCCCCATGGACCCTGCGCCCATTTGAGCATAATTTCACCCATTCCATTCATCGTCCGATATGACTTAAAAGTTGAAGGACGTAAATTAAAAAAAAAAATTATATTCCTACGCAATACTTACATGTGCCACTTAGATATGTATATGTGGCCAGCAATAAAGGAAAATGCTTTATCCCTGAAGGATAACAATTTCTTTATATTATAATCTTAGGCAAATTTTCTTTTATTGTAGTGACTTCTTTGTTTGTTTTATTTTCTCTATCAATTCAGTCCATGGTAATTTCCCACGTGTTTGGAGTTTGTTTCCTATGTAGGAGTTTTACGCTCACCTGTAAATATTTATTTAGAATTTGCTGCGGATCAAATGGCAGAATGGGGTGAGAGATCACAAAGCTCTGTATGGCACAATTACACAACATAGATATGTTGTTGTCAATAAGCCGAGCTTGTTATGTTTCCATGGAAACCTAACAACTTTTCCGCATGTTTGTATGTTTGGCCATCGAATTAATTCCGCTACTTTTCTATGAAAGTCCGGCTTGTTGGGTACGATAAAATAAAACCTTTAAATGCAGATAATATTTTGTGCCACGTTATCAGAGCGTGTATTACGTAATCGTTAAAAGGCTAAATCGTAGTTGAGACTTTGTAAATACTAGCAGGCTAAGCTAATTAACTGCACATATCAGTCCTGTTTTCATGCGAATGCACGTCACCGAGAGATTTCAATGAATAATAAATAAATCCGACATGCAAAGAAGGGTCTGTGTTTATTCATAGCCGCATATGTTTATGTCATTAAATATCCATCAGCTTGTGTATTTCGCATGAATGATAACAGGCCATTGTGGGGAACCATAAACACAGTTTGTTCTCTCTGTTTAGTACATATTTTCTATTAATGGCTGCTGCAGCTCAACTCGCACCCTTTCGGCCCTTCCCGACGACTGCAAGTAGTTTTTTATATCCAGTCTTTTATTCACTCTTGAGACTTATTTCATATTCTCTATCCACAAATACTTGATAAAGTTTGTAGTAGAATTTCGGATGGGATGGGGTGAAGTTCCAAGTTGAGATAGCTCTTGTATCATTTTTTTAAGTGAATGATAAATAAATTTTGATTCTTTTTATTGAAGCCGAAGATTATTTAACAATTTTCAGTAATTTTATTATTATAAATGTTGAACCAAATTTTTGCCTCGTCTAGCTTTAATCAAAAGAGCCTTCTTCTCTAATGATCGTGACTTCGAATTAAGCGGATTTATTGAAGAAATTTAAAAAATAATCATTAATTTTTTCTTCGTTAACCTATTCCTTATATTTATAAATTAAATACACAATATTCACACGTTCAAACGATGGTTTTCTGGTTCCTTCACCAACATGTCTTGTTCCTTCGGCGTCTTTTGACAGAAGGGCAAGATTATTAAATTTCGTTGCCTTAACGACCAAAGCCTATACACATTTTTAAACATCCATAACCTTCACTATTACATCTCTTTCCTTCACTCACTGATCATCCCGTTCACATCACAAAATTGTTAACATTTTATAACAATATATTTAAACATTTTAACCTAAATTTAAGGCAATATATAAATAATAATCATGTTTTAGGGCTTAAATAAAAGCAACTGTTATGTTATGGGTTACACAACGGTGAGGGGAACTTATCATGTGACGTAGATAGAAGATATACTGTGACTAATACCCTCCAAGAGAAGAAATGCAGTGTAAGTACCGCAAAGGCTACAGGCCGCAGGAAGATGCGATGAAATCCTAACAGCTCCAGGCTCGAGAATCCGTCCCACTACTGGGGCTACCTCATGAGACCGTTTTTCAAGCAGGCTTCTAATATGCACTATTTGCTTTGTATTAACATCCGCGCCATTTGGCCCGTACCACCATACCCCATAATCTAAAGTAGGAGAAGGAAACTGAAGAGAAAATTATGAAAGGAAAATTGCGGTAGATAAATGAGATACCATCCCACTATTTGACTACCGACCAGAGAACTTCACGAAAAACCCAAGGTCGACGAGAATGGAACCTGTGACCTCCGAATACAAGCCTCAAGTTACCGCAGACCCACCTCGATCGGTTGTTTGTTAACATGTTATGTTATTAGTTGACTGGTCAACCCTTTTCCATTGATCCAATGAAACATAAATAAGAGTTTTTTCGGATACTAGTTGTCTCTGCAAGTCATTGATGATCACAGAAACTCTAAACATGGAATCCTTCCAATGAGTAAGGACTATGATACAATGAAGCACAAAATTAATATAATTTTGAGTCGAACTAGTACTCAATGCTCCACTTATTGCTAGTATTTACTTAGAATGCGTTTCGTTAGGATCTTCCTAACGTCATCAGCTGTTGTCGACTAATGGATGTTGATTTGGTAAACTCCTTGGAGGTGATAGGGGCGACTCTGTCAATACTCTTGATGAACTTAAAGTTTGGGTTCTCTTCAAAGGTAGTGTCTTTCATATTTCTTTATGAAAATATTTTCCCACATGGTTAATGCAGCTGGACATTGGGCATTTTTAATAAGTGGATTTCCTGTTCTATATCGTGATTATCCTTCCAAAAATTGTATGCTACCGCTGATTTATCTATTTCTTTGTTCCTGATGTTCCTCAAATGCTCTTTAAGCCTAATGTTCAAATTCCTTTTAGTTTTTCCAAAGTAAAAGTTGTTACAGCCTTTGCAGTTTCTCCGGCACATACCTGATTTTTGTCTGTAGGTATCTGCTTTGTATTCTGTTATTTAAAAAGGTGTTGTACACTCAATTTGTTTTGTGGCGCCAAAGTAGGTGGCGATCTTTGAAGACTTTTTGGAAAATATGTATAGCTTTGGGAGGATATGTAAATTTTCTGTATGAAGTTTTATTGCTGAATGGGGAAACAATAGCTACTTGTTTGTATCTTTGGTGTCTTTTGAATTTATCAATTTTCTTTTTGACCAATTCAGCACTGAATCAATTGTATTCTGCAATGTGAATTATATTATTGTACTCTTTGATATATATATATATATATATATATCTTGTTTAAAGGTACATTATAGGTTATACTAAGGAATCCTTACTGACAGGATGTTAAATTAAAATCCATAGACATCTCGGTTATGAGCAATTCTCTGGGTCGGCCAGTTTTAGCGTTTAATTGTTTTGATTACAAAAGAGAGCTGAAAATGTTATCTGGTGTGCCATCGAGGTCTCACACTCAACGCTTTTTATTAATCGTTGTGTATTATTTCTGCTGGCAATGTTTGTCTTGGATTGTCTACTTAATACAAACAAATATATTGAGTATAAGCAGTGTTTCGTTATATTGCACTAGAAAGAGATTGAATATTTACTTTAATAAAAGTAAAAATAAATTACACCAAGCGCTTTGAAATATTATGAATAAACATTTTAATTATATTTATCTAATGTATCAACTCTTCCTTCAAGTATATTTAAGTCAACAATCAAGGCAACATTGACATTTGATCTTATTTACAACATATATGTAATTTCATAATTTATTTATTTTGGGAAGGGGTGCAGAGGTTACTATGTATTTCAATTTGACAGCAATAAGTAATAGATATATTTTTATCAACAAAAGTGTTGTTCTTCTTAAAATAATGCATTATTAATTTGAGTTTCTATAAACAAAATGTAACATTACAGCCTTGAAAATAGCCCGCCTCGGTAGCGTAGAGCGTAGCGTGTCTGCCTCACGTTCAAGAGGTCCCGAGTTCGAATCTCGGGCAGGGTGAGCTACCTGGATAAGGTTTTTTCCGGAGTTTTCCCTTATCTTAAAAGACGAATATCGGGTAGCTCTAAGCTCCATGAACCCTGGACACATTTGAGCATCATTTCACCCATCTCATTTACTGTCCGATCTGACTTACGTTGGAGGACGTAAAATTACAAAAAAAAAGAACCTTTGCAAATGAACTATACACTATAGAACGCTTTTGTCAGATAAGTGCAGAATTTATGGTTTCGGTAAATAAATAAATATATATTTACACTATGTATTATATACACTGTATATTCTGTATATTCTGTATATTGTGACTTTTTGGATTCGTAGAATTAAAAGGCTGAGTTGCAGGAATTAAAAATCTCCTTTATTTTCTTCAAAATACACTGTTCAATTCTCACGTAACAACATTACATCGCATAACAACACAATCTCCCATGGTCGAGGACAATAACAAACACTTCACAGTTGAATCTCGTTTTACACATAACTCTTGTTACACAACAATAACTCTGCTTACTCTGTTTGCAACTGTCCTGCTGGCGTGTCACAATCCCTTATATATCACATTCATGATTACCAGACTGTTCTGTCAATCACTAGATGTTTCTGTGCCGGCGAGTCTACCTCAGTTATCGCTGCCCGCCGGCGCTTGTTTACATTAGCACCGCTATCATTTACTGCTTAGCAAGGCTCATTATTACCACGAAACTTTATCCGCCAAAAGGATAAATTTTTAGGCAGGTAGTCAAACCTCTCAATTTGCTGTAAGTTATAATGCTGTGTCTTGAGGTATGATAAGGGCTTGTCTTGAGCTATGACCTGAGGCTCTAGGGTTAAGAGTTGCAGGGTTTCCTAAGTAAAGACGGTTGGTCTGGGAGGTTAATAGCTATAGGACTTAGAGGTTAGGTCTTGAGGTATGATCTGCCTAACAGTTGCAGGGTTTTCACAGTTGAGGCTGTTGGTCTGGGAGGTTAATAGCTATAGGACTTAGAGGTTAGGTCTTGAGGTATGATCTGCCTAACAGTTGCAGGGTTTTCACAGTTGAGGCTGTTGGTCTGGGAGGTTAATAGCTATAGGACTTAGAGGTTAGGTCTTGAGGTATGATCTGCCTAACAGTTGCAGGGTTTTCACAGTTGAGGCTGTTGGTCTGGGAGGTTAATAGCTATAGGACTTAGAGGTTAGGTCTTGAGGTATGATCTGCCTAAGAGTTGCAGAGTTTTCACAGTTGAGGCTGTTGGTCTGGGAGGTTAATAGCTATAGGACTTAGAGGTTAGGCCTTGAGGTATGATCTGCCTAACAGTTGCAGGGTTTTCACAGTTGAGGCTGTTGGTCTGGGAGGTTAATAGCTATAGGACTTAGAGGTTAGGTCTTGAGGTATGATCTGCCTAACAGTTGCAGGGTTTTCACAGTTGAGGCTGTTGGTCTGGGAGGTTAATAGCTATAGGACTTAGAGGTTAGGTCTTGAGGTATGATCTGCCTAACAGTTGCAGGGTTTTCACAGTTGAGGCTGTTGGTCTGGGAGGTTAATAGCTATAGGACTTAGAGGTTAGGTCTTGAGGTATGATCTGCCTAACAGTTGCAGGGTTTTCACAGTTGAGGCTGTTGATCTGGGAGGTTAATAGCTATAGGACTTAGAGGTTAGGTCTTGAGGTATGATCTGCCTAACAGTTGCAGGGTTTTCACAGTTGAGGCTGTTGATCTGGGAGGTTAATAGCTATAGGACTTAGAGGTTAGGTCTTGAGGTATGTTCTGGGACTCTAGGGTTAAGAATTGCAGGGTTTCTTAGGTAAAGTCTGTTGGTCTGGAGCTTGAAAGCTGTGGGATTTAGAGGTTATGTCTTGAGGTATGATCTGGGGCTCTGGGGTTAAGAGTTGCAGGTTGTTAACAGGTATGGCTGCAGGTATGGGAGGTTAATAGCTGTAGGATTTAATGGTTAGCTCTTGTGGTATGATCTGAGGCTCTAGGGTTAAGAGCTTTCACAGGTGAAGTCTGTTGGTCTGGATGGTTGAGAGCTGTAGGATTAAGAGGCTAGGTCCTGAGGTATGATCTGGAGCTCTAGGGTTAAGAGTTATAGGGTTTATAGCTAAATGTTCGTCTGGAGGATAAAGGCCGTAGGGTCTTTTATCTATGTTTTATGGGCTGAGGTATGGTCTTATGATTTTGAAACTCAGTTTGCTAGTCCAGCGATTAAAGGCGGTTAATCTTGAGGCAAGTCCTACATTTATGCTTTACTATGTCATCCTATTATAAACTAACCTAATATACTCCTTCATTTCTACCTTTTTGTAGAAACTAAGGATTTTTACCTTCATTTCTGTTTTCTTATTTGTACCGAAACTTTTATGCCTGTTGTCGTGACAATATGTTCTATACACTTGAAATTGTAGAATGGTAGTAATTATCTTTTATCGAATTAGTGTAAAATTCATAAAAGAACAAAATCGCAGCTTGAATTGAAACACTTTGGTGGTAATAACCATTCAGTTAAATCCAGTTCATAATAAAAAATAAGTTCGGCATTAACACGAGAGCTTCTTGTTAGGTTCTTTCATAAGATATGTCGTTTTTCTATTTTGATGTTTTGGAAAATTTATTGGTGTTCTTTGGTTTGTTATGCTATGTGTAGTATGCTATGGCTAGTGTTACGTGCATTGCAGCATGTACGTAAACAATCACAAAATGGAGACAACAAAGCTAGAGCTTAGGGTCCTTGTAAGCTGGAAACAAGATCTTAAAGGTTGGCCCCGTAGCTCAGTCGGTAGAGCACCTGCCTGCCGTGCTAGGGGTCCCGGGTTCGATTCCCGGCGGTGGGGATGGGGATTTTTCTCCGACCGAGATAATTCCCCATCTTCCCCAGAGTCTGGAGGTATGAGAGTGTGAATGTGTGCGTGATCTAATGATTAAAAAACCAAAAATAACGAGTTAACACCTTCAGTATGTTCCAAAGGAGAACGGCCACCGATATGACCATAGCAGTTAAAGGCGGGGTATAAATGGAACAAGGAAGAAAGAAAATTTAAAGCCGCTGCCGCAGCTCCAAGAATATGTAAAGTGGAAGGACAAGGTGTCGTTAGAGAGCGTGTGGCACAAGGATGGTTCCAACGTTTTAACAATGGAGACGAAAGCACTAAAGATTTACCACTTTCTGGAATACCTTAAGTAGGATAGACAAATTTTCAATGAGGTCTACCCGAAAGTCGAAAGACCCCAGCCTCTATTACCCGGGAGCGATGGAAAAGTTTCCTTTCTTTCTTAGAAAGCCCCACCCCCATCGACAACAACGTCAAGACGGAATGGAAGTGGATACCCCACTTACGCGCGTCAAGACTACCGAAATCCTCGGTGGAGCCGCCTGGTGATCTAGCACACCTTGTACTAGCTCTGCAGGCTAGTACCCGGGACTTAAGAAGCAACCCTCTACGTCCTCCGGGCGGCCGAAGCATGGCCGGAGGTACCCGATTTCCGGCGGGTAAGGGGAGCACATTGCCCCCTCGAGTCCAACCCAATCAGGGAGGGGCTCGAATGTTCAGCCCGAGGTTCCTCTAGTAACGTCAAAGGTACCACGAGTGTTAAAGGTAGACACCAAGTTTTTCGAGAAAATCCGCAAGAAAGTACCGTAGATTTTCAGAAGAACTTTATTCGGAGCATCAAAAGATATCATACATTGCCGCATTAAGACACTTGTAAAATAATACAGAAGCTGTACATCTGTACCTCATGAACTGACACTTCAACGGCCTGAACTTAGAGTGGATATCTGTTGTCAGCTTATCCGTTGTCCTATGGATGATAGATTTGTCAAGAGAATTGTCACTTATAACGAAACAATGGCTTGATCCCCGCCAACCTCCTAAAGTCAGCGGTAAAAATAAAATCAGTTCGGTCCCAAAGTAATGTTGTATGTCATGGTATTTTGAAGATGTGATTCATTGGGAGTTTGTTCCAAGCGATCGCGCGATTTATGTGGAACTTTATTCTCTAAAACTGGAACGAGTTTATGAAATGTTGAGACGCAGATACCCAGCATTAGTTAACCGTAATAGAGTTCTATTGCAACAGAACAATGCATACTGCACCAACAACCATGGGAAATGTTCAGGAAGTGGGAAGGTTCGAACTGCTACCACACCCAGCATACAGCCCTGATCTCGCACCATCAGTTTATCATCTTTTTTATCCATGGCCCATTTTCTACGTGGAAGAAATGTTGACAACACTGAAGCGGTGCAATTGGGTGTCGCCGAATTCTTCGCATAAAACACCAGAGACTGGCAGCATCGTGGGATGATAAACTTCGCTGAACCATGGCTCAAGGCCACAGAATTTAATGTTCTATACTTTGAAAATTAGTTAATAAAATTACATTGACACCGCAACTAAGATGTTCACAGCGGTAAACTGGTACCAGTTCCTATCATGTAATGACTAGATACTGATGGTATAGTGCTTGCATAATATGCACATAACAAAAACACTTTACAAATTTGATTAAAGTTGTAATTGCTAATGTGGAGAAAAATGAAATAAAGGTTTAAAATAAAATATTGCGAGAGCATAAATAACCCTTTTTGAACCTTGTGTTGAAAAACTGCATTATAATATTCATCGCGTTTATTATTTTGACCCTGCTCCTCTATCTTAAGGTTCACTGTTGATTCTGCAAAGACTTGCAGTGATCATAATAAAGACTTATATAAACAGCAGGTGTCATTTATTACTGCACGTGATAAGACTGTCTTTGAAGTGAACCGTACTCTGTATTTAATTTATGTGAAACCTACAGCGAAGCAGATTATTCTGTCTTCCTCTAACTCCCCGTGCTTCCAGTGCAGCGCATTAACCCTCTCTCCTTAATTTGCTTTGAGTTCTTGCTTCTACTTTCTTCTCTAATCCTTCCGTCCCTTTATCTTTCTGCCAGTTCTAAAGCTCTGAACAAAAGCATTCTCTTCAAGGCTTTGTTATAAATATACATACCGTTTAAGATATTTCAAATCAATGTTTATTTATTGCACCGGCTTTGTTATCACCGGGACCTTAAGTCTACGAGAATGCTGATGAATATTTGAATAACTTCGATAAGTTATAACTTATATGCTACAAAATAGTAAAGCACTTCTTATGCTTTTATATCAACATATTTAATTTCGGTATCAATAAGATAATGAATGTAGGTTTCCAGGTGAAATTTTTATGGGTAGCTAATAATAAAAGTGAAATGTTCTAAAACAATGCTCGCATTGTATTCTAAGTGTTGCAATGTATAGTAACATATGAAAACATGAGTGAGAACACTCTCACCTTCATGGTTAACTCCAGCACGACTCGATTCGACTGGAGTCAACTCCAGGGTTAGAGCTTCTCTCCCATGGGGTCCTCGGAGTAGAGATTATAAACATTTTAAGTTGTAACTGCCGTCTTAAGTTTATCTTCCACTCAACGATCTGCCTGGAATCGGATATTAAAGTTACTTTCGCGCTGAGGTTATAAGATCTACATCCAAGACCACACTAAAGATAACTAAAGATAAAGAATTACGTTTCTAGCCCTTTAGTTGATGGAAGATTCTAAGAAAAACAATGGAGAGCTAGAAATTGGCAAATTTTATGTTATCTTATTTTACTTTTTAACCATCCATATATCTAAACAATTAGATGTTGTGAATCTTTCAATTTTATAAAATATGCAACTTGGCCCTAATCGAGAGAAATCCAAGATAGGGGTATATTTATTTATTTATCTACTTTTACAAAACATGTTCCAGCTCAGTCTATAACAACAATGCCACAACAATCCATACACTCTTTCTGTTTTCCTGACACAAGATCCAGAGGTGCGTTGCAGCATGTCATGAAGTAGGAATAGGCAGACAGAAGTCTCCAGTAACTGAAACCACAAGTAGGTCTCAGTGGCTCTTTTTTCTTCTGGTGTGACCCTTGCAATAAAACGATAAAGACCAGACCTGGAGACGATGTGCACTGGCAAGAAGGTTCCCTAACGATACCAATAGCATACCTATCCTGACGCCAGCTAGCTCTTTGAGCTAGCCATAAGTCACCAATGGACAATCAAGGCAGCCCTCGTGATGTCGCACCATGCCGATAATTCCACCGCTATGCCGCACTACGGTAGTCGCTGTCGCCAGCTTGCAAAGCTGAAACAATTGAAAGGAAAAGCTGGATAAGATTCGTGGTAGAAAGGAAAGGACCCGAGCATGCTCTTACCGACATGGGTAACTACGAAAAAAAGTAAAATATGATCCGAGGGGCCAGCTCGTCCTTCGAAATAGCGAGCCATTGTCATTTTCTTGATTCTGTGTGGTATATGAATATGTGTACATGTGAACTCAGTGACAGATAAGTACTATTTGATCATGTTTTGTAATAAACCAATATACGAGAATTCTTTGTGTATTAAGGTCAATTAAATATTGAAAAGAGCCTAGACAGAACCGTTCATAAAAGAGAGGGAAATAAATAGTACGGAAAACTAAAATGTAAGTAAGCGCTATCATTCAAATCGGCTGCTGGAGTTATTAAACATCAGTGCCGTCAACTTCTGGTTATGTGATGCCGAATATGTGGAAAAAGTGTCAAACTGTAGCGTACCATGTATCCGCGGACGTCCACAAAGGAATTTGAGCTATTTCACTGAGATGTCTCCAGTCCTGTAAACATCTTGTGGTCTGGGTGACGCTTATTGGATACCGTTTCTCTTACATTTCTGAGGTGGTTACCGCTGTGCCATGCGTCTCTGTATGAGGGCGTCATTGTTCATTTCCAGTTGGTCATAATGACACAAATGAATATTGCAAAGTTTGAAATTACATATAACAATATCATAAGTATCACTGTTGACTGTCAAGTTTTGTGACTGCTACTGTTTATCACAGAGCCTACCATTTGTTTTCTACAGCCTTTCCACATAGAGTGCTCTAGCACAAAAGCAAAGTTTTCTTCTAAGGTTTTATAAACCAAATTAATAAAATATTATCAAAATACACATTTACCACATAACCCAGTATTATTATAATTTCTATATCTTTTATGACGCGTGCATGACCGAAGTTTATCGCCGTGCATTAGGCACAGTATCGTGAAAGTGTGTAGCAAACATATAACACGTACATGTAGGATGTTTTTGGAGAAAAATGGAATAAACATGTAACATTCCCTGCTGTAATTTAAGCAAATGAAATGCGATATAGTCACGTCAGTTCGCGATATACACTAAAGAAGTTTTACTTTCATGTGACCCCTTATAACCTTCACTAAGGAAATTCAACGATAAATGAGCAATAAAGCTACCAGAAAAAGAAACAAACAATGTCGGTGCCTTGACCCTTGTTTTATTGGCAACCGTGCTTCTCTACTAAGAATAGAGTTGTTTGGGGTATATATCCGAAGAAACGCTACACTTGTAATGCCTACGTCAAAATTATTCAGTTTATAATACGTTATAAATGTTTTGTTTCTTTGTTTCTTTGATTCTTTCTAATTCTTTGACCTTCGTCATAACGGACGATGAATTTATATGTGTGAAAACCTCATACTTATCTTCTCAGAACAAGGGAAACCCCAAGGAAAAAGACATTCGAATAACTTATCTTAATCGAGATTCAAACTCGGGATATCTTGAATGTGAGGCAGATGTGCTATTTCAACACCATAGAGGTGGACTTTTATATTTTGTAAATACAATAAGAAAATCCTTATAACATGAAGAGCCTTATAATATTGTGACTTTGTGGGTTCGTAAAACTAAAAGTCAATGAAATTAATTGGGAGTCGATTAATGACACTAAACAACACTTACTTTTAAATTTTCCCGGAACCGGTTTCTGAGGCCTTCCCTCTATCTTCAGCCGGACATCGACTTGTTCTCATTGGTGTAGCTGGCAATATTTTGTCATCGGTCTCCTCTGGTGGCGGTTTGAGGAACTTGCTGAACAAATCTTTCTGGGGGATGTCGAAATTGAATACTTTGTTCCTATTTTTTCAAATAAAGATTTGTTCCCATGTGGACAGTTCTTCTTTTCCTGTTGTATGTTTTAGTAATTTTGGTTCTGGATTTATGTTGTGGTTTTTTTCCAAAAATGCGTGGCAATTGCTGATTTTTCTAACTGTTTGTATTTCATGTTCCTAAAGTGTTCCTTTGCTCTTGTTTCTAAATTTCTTTTGGTTTTTCCAATATAAATTTGACTACAGTCACAGCATTCAATTTGATACATACCAGATTTTTTGTTAGATGGAATGGCATCTTTGATGTTTGAGCAAATTAGGTTTTTTAAGGAGAAAAGGTTCACTGGTGCTAGTTGAATGTTTTGTTTTTTGAAGACTTTTTTGAATTTATCAAAGGCCCATGAATGGTAAGTGAATTTTTTGAAGATCATTTTAGTTTCTGTAGCTGAGAGGGTTGTGGTTTCCTTTAGTAGTTTCTTCTTATTTGCTAAGTTCACTTTTTTGTCTACTAGTGATTTGGGAAAGTCATTTTTCTGTGCTATTTCAATAATTTTGTTGTATTCTATTTTGTATTCTTCTGCTGTGAGAGGGATGTTGACCAGTCTGTGTGCTAAACTATTGAAGATTGCCTGTTTGTGGGATCTTGGATTGTGGCCATTAGATTTTATGTAGTTGCCTGTCTGTGTTGGTTTTCTGTAAATGCCAAAGTTTATTCTATTTTTATTTCTGATTATTTTTAGATCTAAAAATGGTAAATACTCGTCTTTTTCAACTTCTACAGTGAACTTGATGCTTTTTTCTTGAATATTTAAAAGTTTTAGTGCATCACTTATGTGTTTTTTTGGCACTATGGCAAATATGTCATCTACATATCTTTGCCAGAGTTTGAACATCCATGGAAAATCACTTCCATGAAAGGATTTATTAAAAGTCAAGTTTGCAGAAATTTATTTCCGTAGAAAGACAGTTTGTACACTCCTTTGCAGTAGGATGACGTAACACACACCACCACAGTCTCTCGTGGTTTCACCACACGTAATCAAACAAAATAATTTACCTTCAAATCACTACACGATGATAGTATTCGCACGATAAGAAGAGCGATCGGGTTCCAAGTCCTCATTCGGTAAGTTTCGTTTAACTCCGTAAACATAGATGACAACTTTGTAATTTGAAATACGCTATACACTGACATCTAGTGTCTAATACGCTAAGCTTTATCATGTCCGCCATATTTCCTTTTGATCAATTTCGAGGTTAGTTAACTAACCAGTTTATAACAATGGCATATTAGAATTAGAATTGGTATTTTAGTTCATCCTTGGCAACATATACATGTTATGAGACACGTCAAAATGTATAAATACAGTAGATACATAAAGTCAAATTGATTACATACAATATACACAGTAAGCAGCTTTTCTATGGTTTCATGTGGTATTTGCATAGACTATTTTACTACAAGAAATGTCATAATATAAATATTACAGGTTTGTGAATGTACTATGCTCCTAGTGCTCATTTACATGGTTATAGTTCTAAAAGTTCATTAACGTATAAAAACAGTGTACATGCAAAAATGTCTTAACCTTATACTTAAAGTGTTTTAATGATGCAGCTTGTTTAAATGAATTTGGGAGTTTATTATATAACATTATCACGTTTTAGTTAAAGCTTCCTTCATAAAGGCTCGTTTGGTGCGCTCGAATTGCCAGTTTATCCTTGTTACGAGTGTAGTGGTAATGTACATCAGCATTTACTTGAAAATGATTTATATTTGTATGAACATTTGTGGATGTTATTGCTCTCGAAAGGGGACACATTATTATTCGTCTACCTCCGTATAACTGTGATCTGAATGCAATTGAGCTGGCGTGGGCAAAACTAAGGAATGTTTTCAGAGGATGCAACATTACTTGTGATATATTCGCTTATATTACACACTAATTTGCAGAACTATGTTTTTCAAAGTTGACCGCACTGCCGAAAGAAAAGAGCGTTAACTCTCGCTTCTTCCCCTCTGCCCGCACTACACCGTAAATCCAGCGCTCAAGAAAGCATGCGCTTACTGTATCAGTTCTCGACTCGATACAGTTCAAATGTCCACACACACACACACACACACACACACACACACACACACACACACACACACACACACACACACACACACACACACAATGGTGCAGCGGGAAAGTTCAGACTATCTCTCTTTCTCCCCGTGTTGCTCTCTCTCTCTCGGCAAATGATAAGCGCTGCATCCACGCGCTGGCCGCTCTGTCTGTCTCTTTGTTTACTGCCCGCGCACGGGCCGGCAGCAACTCAACAATGCCTGGCGACAATATGAAGAGTAGAAAGTAAGAAATTACAATGTCAGTTTGGCTGATGTATGTTAGATATATTAATAACCTTCCACACCTGCAGTATTTCACCCAAGCATTCGATAGCGTGATTTCACAAGAAGTGCTTTCTTTGAATTCCACTTAACACAAAAGCGACTGTTTAACAAAGATTGTAAGTGTGTGAGAGTTTGTGCGCGCATCTGTGTGAGAGAAAGTGACATCTGTGTATGGGTTTTTCATTAACTCAGAGAAACATGCAAATGCACCTTATCATACGTTTTTTGTTTATTTATAAGAGTATATTTGGAAGGAAATATAATTATATTACTTTCATTTGGCTTTCTCTACGCACCATTGCTTCCTTTTATACAGTTTCTAAACACTGTTCTTTCTATTTTATATCCACCAATATTAATATTTACAGAAATTGTTTCATTATACTTGCCATCGAATATACAAATAGGATAGAGAAAACTAGTGATAGTCAAATGTTTACAAACCATTTTCTATAGCTGACTTTGAAAATCCGTATTATCGCGAGTAAGAACTGAATAGCAACAGAGCTTTAAAAAATTACACGATTTTCAAAATTGTAAACCAATAACAGTAAACGTCAGGCAAGGGTATAAAAATATTATGTTAAAGTATGTATGTTTAAAGAGTCCAGTGTGTACGAAGCATGTATAAAAAGTATCCAACCTTAACTTTCTCCGATCAAAGTAGTGAAGCTATGGCGGCGCCACTGTACACGGTTGCAGGAGGTAACTTAATGTGAAAGCTTGAATTTTCTCACCATGTTTTCATGTGTCAATAGCTGGCGCAGGGGCTGCAGTGAGGTGTTGTGATAGGTCTTTGTCAGATTTAGTTTTCTCTCAAGATGACTGAATTGATCAAAGATATTGCATCAAGTTTTTCCCAAAAACTAGGTGATTATCATAAAGATACAATCTCTAAAATTCAGAGGGCGTTTGGAGATGATGCTCGGGGTTAACTCGAGTCTCCAAGGCTGAAAATGCATGACAGATGAGACGCAAAATCAAGGTGATACTAACAGTTTTCTTTCATGTCTATGAAGTTGTGCATCATGAATATGCGCCAGAAGGACAGTGGCAAAGGAGTACTGTCAAAATGTTCTCCGCCGTTCCATGATGCAGTTTGGCAGAAAGAAACAGATCTATGGAGGGTAAAAACCTGGCAGTTGCATCATGGCAATGCTCCAGCACATTCATCGCAACTGATCCAGACTGTTTTGGCAAAAAATGAACTTCCGGTCGTCCGCCAACCTCCCTACTCTTCCGACATGGCTCCTTGCGACTTCTGGTTGAAGACGCCTTTGAAAGGATCCCGTTTTGAGAGCGGAGAAGAGATAATGAGGAATGTGACGATGGAATTGAACACCATCCCAAAAAGAGCTTTTCAGAAATGTTTTCGGAAGTGGAAGGAGAGGTGGGCTAAGTGTGTGAACGCGCAAGGGGACTACTTTGAACGGTCCCAGTCATAGGTTGGATACATTTTAGACATACCTTGTATGAGTAGTTAGGTTATGTTTTCTACCCCCCCTCCACACAGACACACTCACTGACTCACTCATTCTCTCTCTCTCTCTCTCTCTCTCTCTCTCTCTCTCTCTCTCTCTCTCTCTCTCTCTCTTCCTTCACAACATTCCTTGTGAACGAAGAAGATTGTACAAGTTATTCACAGGAACTGCAAGAGATACAGATTACTTATCAAGTAAATATTTTAAATATGTGATATTTTGTGTCAGTGAGCATGAATTAGTTAAAAGAGCTTTTACAATTATAATAGTAGTATTAGGATTTATTGAATTCTCATATGAATTTAATGAAGTTATTATTTCTAAGAAAATTAATCTCAATTCTAACCGCATTTCATGATGACGTGATGTACGAGAGAGAGTACACACCAAGCATGCCTCACAAAAAGTGGTACAAATAGTTTTACAAGAGTAGAGAAACTCATATGAATGTTTAGGAATGAGTAGAGGAAGTATTATGAATGTATCATTGAATTTGTTTGTATTAGCATCTATGACACAAATCAGCGAGTATTAAAATAAATAAAATAGGAATCTTATATCCCAGATCATTGGTACCGAAATATTTATTGAAAGTTTCTCTTTAATTTGTCTTTATGATCAATTACTACACCGTTTTCATTGTTTTTTTAACTGTAAACTACAAACAACAAAAGAGCTTTATCGTAAAATGTCTACCTTATCAACTTCTTAATAACCAGCAATCTTCCTTAAGCGTGTGAAAATTACCTAATATATTAATTAATAATAAGTGTATTCATCTACTATTATCTTACACTAGGATCTATTGATCTACTGGCCAGCTATACTACTAACCTGTTACAATTGGTTAGTAGTTATTATTGCTATCTTTCTTGTATCTAAACACTTTACTGTTTTGTTATATTAATTTTATAATCAGTATTATTTCTAATTCAGCTGCGTCTGTATAATGTATGTATTGCTGTTATATTATTAATTTTCATAATTCTCATTTCACTCATTTTCATACAACTTCATACCTGTCCTTAGTTACAATTCAGAAATAGTATTATGTTTGTGCACTTATGTTTGTGGCACCTGCTAGCGTGTGTTTCGGTGTGATGGTTTGGATGCCACATTCAAGACATCCATAGAGTAAAAAAGCCACTTGAATTTATGAAGTACTATTTCTCGCATTAACTTTCTTTTAAACAAACGACTAGCAGAGACTACATTCTTGCTATGTTAAACAAATGAGTAGCAGTGTAATATAAAATTTCTTCTGAATTTAACTTTAATTTACTACAGAGATATGTAAGAGTATCGTTATTTCTGCAGAAAGAATTGTGCATAAAGTGTCGCAAATGCAACAGGCAAAGTTTTATAACTAAGTGCTATCGACGTTCACGAAAGTGTTTATTTGTTTAGTGTTGAAACGGTTGTTTCTTTAAAGAGTTTGTTGCAATTAAATTTGCAATTTAACTAAATTATTGCATTTATTTTATCTATACATCTGTACATCACTTATAATAATCTCTCATCTACGACCACGCCCTGAAGGTGAGTTTTTACGGATATAAGAGCACCCGAGAACTTCAACGTCAGCCATCTTCACCTCTAATCCACATATGTAATTTTTGCTACCAAACCAAAACTTTCAATTTATCTATCTATTTATAACGTTATTTACGATATTCAGTTTACCGAGTACTGCGTCATAATGCATTTCCCTTGGGAAGAAAGAACAAAAAGCGGCGTCGTGAGAGTGCATGACTTCTGGAATGAGGGTGGAATGTCCTCTGCTTCTGTAACATGTTGTTATACGTTTTTGTACCCCGTCCACAGCTGTGATAAACACATACCACAGCTGTTATTTCAGAGGTGTAATCATAAGTTTGTTTTAATGATTCTGCCATTGCTGCAGCTTTTGTTACAGTGGTCTGCTTTAACAAGCACGCACATTTCGTAAATTCTCCTCATTCTGGTAGCCCCAGTTTTAATACACTCACGTTTGTTAGAATAATGCCATGAGTATTGCCATTTTGACAATTATGTAGTATTTACTGTCATAACATATGTGGACAACTCATTTAGCAACACTGTTTTGTCATGTTTTGTACTTCTTTTGTGGTTTGTTCTAAACACTGGTTAAGTGCGGGAATAAAATTGGCTTTTAGTACTATCCCGTAATGTTTATTCTTATTTTAAGTTAAGATGGATTAGTTTTCTAATGGACCATTTATGTATCTCGAAATATTATCGCAATCGGACACGAGGCTCATATATTTCTTGTATCAAATTTCTACATTCTTACTTTCCAAAAGTAACAGCAAACAAAAGAAAATCTTATTTGTTACACGACTTTCCACATTCACTAAAATTTGGTTCCATCTTTATATTAGAAGTTATTCGTCTTTAGCCTGTTTTCCCATTCCATGCTGTGATTTTTCTCCTAAAATGGATTAAATATACACATTTTTGTAGCATATAGAACGACAGAAAACTATTTAAAATGTACTAGTTTTATTTATTGTGGACTTCCTATGCTTTGTATTCTTTTAATAGCCTAATGACAATTAAAATATATACACATCACTTCAAAAGTAAGTAACTTTAAACCTTGAAAAATTCCAAAAAATAAAAACAAAAAAGCTAACTCGCGACTGTAATTATTATTATTATTATTATTATTATTATTATTATTATTATTATTATTATTATTATTATTATTATTATTATTATTATTATTATTATTATTATTATTATTATTATTATTATTATTATTATTATTATTATTATTATTATTATTATTATTATTATTATTATTATTATTATTATTATTATTATTATTATTATTATTATTATTATTATTATTATTATTATTATTATTATTATTATTATTATTATTATTATTATTATTATTATTATTATTATTATTATTATTATTATTATTATTATTATTATTATTATTATTATTATTATTATTATTATTATTATTATTATTATTATTATTATTATTATTATTATTATTATTATTATTATTATTATTATTATTATTATTATTATTATTATTATTATTATTATTATTATTATTATTATTATTATTATTATTATTATTATTATTATTATTATTATTATTATTATTATTATTATTATTATTATTATTATTATTATTATTATTATTATTATTATTATTATTATTATTATTATTATTATTATTATTATTATTATTATTATTATTATTATTATTATTATTATTATTATTATTATTATTATTATTATTATTATTATTATTATTATTATTATTATTATTATTATTATTATTATTATTATTATTATTATTATTATTATTATTATTATTATTATTATTATTATTATTATTATTATTATTATTATTATTATTATTATTATTATTATTATTATTATTATTATTATTATTATTATTATTATTATTATTATTATTATTATTATTATTAGACAATATCATTGGAAGTTGTGCCAATAAATCTACCAAAGAAGCAATTGAAAGGAAACAAACTGCTAGCAATATGTTTTGCAGATATAAATTCACATTCTTATGTTATAAGAATCGCAATAGAAGCAATATTCCCATTTTCATTGTACACAATATATACACACATACTTTTAAAATGTCTGTAACTTTTATCTTGTTTTTATATTTTTCCAATTAACTTCATTGTGGGTTCGTAGAATTAAGAGTTCAATTTGCAGAAATTCAAAATGTTCTTTATTTGCGTAGAAATACACTCTGGTCAATACTTACAGTAGCAGAATTACGTCACATACACAATTAAAATCTACCAAGGTCGTTGACCACAACAAAGAGCTCACTTTCAAAACACACCAGTTTCAACTACAACTCTTGTCACCACTCTGTTAAAACTGTCGATAAACTGACCACGGCTTGTTTTTGTCCACGACTTCATGGTTCCAGAAGATAATAGAATGTTTTGTAAGACGTCACCAGACAAAACACGAACGTTCCAGACATCTAACTTTATCTTTGTCGGCAAGTTTTTTTTTTATCTCCGGGCTATCTTTATCTGTTTTTGCAGGCTCTTTATCTCCACACTCTGTCTGTTATCGCTCCGTGCCGAACACTTTGTACGCGTACGCCGCCAGTCGTAATAACGGATTCGCGACAGTATTACCGTTGTATACATTTTGTATTCCCCTGAATATTATTTACATGTATAATTGCTGTATTCAAGATTTTTCTATGTTTTGAGCGCAAGAGAAGCCCAAATGGCCTTATCCTTGTCACATGAATGAATGAATAAATAAATAAATAGCAACAAAACTACTTTGACTTATATAAATTTAAGTTACTTTTATACAATAAGATATACATAAAAACCTGCTTGTTTAATTTGTTTCTTGAGGCAGAAAAAGGATCTTATTTTTGTAATTTGATGTACTGATCTACAACACGAATTGAATAATGTCTTAAAATGAAGATATCAGTAACATAGAGGAAATAACACCAAGCATGAAAACATGAGCTGAAACCATCTGGCAAGTCTTGTTATTCCATGAGATGTTTCCTCCATGCGAGCAACATAAATCTTATGCATTTAAAAAAAAGTGCGTTTTTTATTGAAACGCTCGAGATTCATGTCAGTAAACAGTATTTGTTTCTCATCTTTCAGTGCTGAGAAGCTGTACTGCGTATTACCGGAAGTAATGCTTTTAATATCTTCCTTGATGATCCACTTCCTGTTGGATATGGTTAGTTACACAACGTTTATTTGAAATGAAATATGTGCTTTAATGGCAATATGTGCTTTTAGATTCATTCCGAGTGAAGAGAATTTCATAAAAAATGCATGTTTATGCAAATGTCTCAGTATATAGTGCTTTAAAATTACACTGGGCAACAGTGAAAATGTTTCGGGCTTAAAATAGTGAATTTACATGTATTTCCATCTGCTGAATTAAAGAATCACCATAAAAATTATAGATTAGCTCTTGTTTTGAAGATAAAGTGACATTTCATTTTTTAAACTGAAGATTTTAAATTTGGGGGATTTTTTTTTGGGAGTTGGCACACTTTCAAATAACATATGAGAGAGATTTTGGAAATTAAGTGATGCAAAAGTTAAGGAAGGCATTTTTGTTGGACCACAAATAAGAGAACTTGTAAAGGAGCCTGCATTTGACCAACTTTTGGAGGGGAAAGAAAAGGAAGCTTGGGAATCCTTCGAGGGCATTGTTCATGGATTTTTAGGCAAAAAAAGAGATGACAACTATAAGCATTTGGTGACAGTGCTCCTGCAAAAATACCGTAACCTGGGATGCAACATGTCCCTTAAGATCCATTTTCTCCACTCCCACCTAGACTTTTTCCCTCCTAGCTGTGGAGCTGTTAGTGATGAACATGGGGAGAGATTCCATCAGGACATTTCTGTTATGGAACAAAAATATCAGGGCCGTTGGAATGAAGTAATGTTTGCGGATTACTGTTGGTCTTTGTACAGGGATTCTGCGGAACTCCATCACAAGAGGGAAGCTAAAAGACGACGAAGTCAATAGGCCAACACATGATTCTCTTCAGACACGACTATCTGCGAAGTATTTTTCCAGCAATATAGAACTCTTAGCATGTAATTACCAGTTAAAAAATCAAATGCACTTTCATTGCTGTTAGCATGTATGTAATTAAAATGTATCCTTTTCTCTCAATCCGTTAATATGTAATACTTCCACCTTGTGTATATCATAGAAAATAGAGCTAATAAAAAGTTTTCATTGTCATATTTGTTTTTCTCAAACCAAAATTAGTAGGAATTGCCTCATGAAGTGCTCGAAGCATTTAAAAATTATTTTTTGTCGCCCAGTGTTATCAGAGGCATTTTTGATAAGATAGAAAGTAACAAACGTTCTTCATGTAAGCCATAGATGCAGTAGGAAGTTTTCTTTAAAATATCCCTCGAGTATCCTAGAAGATGCTTAACCTAAATACCATAGTTTGGTATTTATCCAGCACACATGCACAGATAGATCGTTTTCCCCTAAATTAAACTAAATTAAACTTTTAGATCAAGAGTACTTCGAAATGTGTCCTTCCAATTTAGGGAGGAAAAGAATATTTACTGTATTCACTACAGCTACCTATTGTATACGAAATTAATAAAATAACCACAAAATATGCGTATAATTTATTAATATACTCAACAGCCTGGCTTCTAATACTCACTGATAAAATAACGATAAACTGGAAGGATTGCCAGTTGAAAGTCGTGCAAATTGCAAATATTTCGTCCTAGACTATTCAAGGGATACAAGGCTAAAATAGATAGATAGATGGATGGATGGATGGATGGATGGATGGATGGATGGATGGACGGACGGACGGACGGACGGACGGACGGATGGACGGATGGACGGATGGACGGATGGACGGATGGACGGATGGAGGGATGGACGGATGGACGGATGGAGGGATGGAGGGATGGATGGACGGACGGACGGACGGATGGATGGATGGATGGATGGATGGATGGATGGATGGATGGATGGATGGACGGACGGACGGACGGACGGACGGACGGACGGACGGACGGACGGACGGACGGACGGATGGATGGATGGATGGATGGATGGATGGATGGATGGATGGATGGATGGATGGATGGATGGATTTATTCACCCTGGGAATATACAATATTCATGGCTACGTCAAATTTGTACCCATAAGAATAATAAATTTCTTATGAGTAATACAATTATGAATAATACAATAGTAATTAAATAATACAATAGTAGTTAAATAATACAATAGTGATTAAAGTAATTCAGTAGTAATTAACAGAATAATAATACAAATAGTAATTAAGAATAATGCAACTTAGGTCACATAATAGTTTAATGTATTACATTTTTAAGAACTAGGCTGTAAGAGACATAATTTTTACCAAAAAAAATAAATATTTACTTTATTATTTAATTTTACTTCTTAGAAACTCATCTGTTGTCTGTGACATTACTTGTAGTAGGATATTTTTTACAGCTTTTCTGAATATTACAAGTATCACCTCCGAAGTTGCACAGGTATTTATTCACAAACATCATTTTAGGAAGCATTGATATGTTGATCATGTTTTAAGTATTCTTCCACTGAATAATAGCAACCTTCTCTTAAAAATGATTTTACAGTCAGTTTAAACCTTTTTTCCGATTTTATACTTTTAATGCCATCGGGTAGTTTGTTATATAATAATACTGCTTTATGTTCGAAGCTATGTGTGAATAAAGTTTTATTGTGGCTTATAATGCGTAGATCTGATTTACTTCTTGTATTATGTGTACGTATCTGCGAATTTGTTTCAAATTAAACTGAAAATAAAATGTTTAGGTTTAAAAGTATTTTACATCAAGAGGCTGCATTTTTCATAAAGCAGCGGTCGAAATAATGTGACTAATACACTTCAGTCTGTTTCCCTCACAGATCACAGATGACTCAAGTTTAATTTGCATGCACCAGGACGTGTAAGGTGATCGAATATGAGATAAGTGTCCTAGGTCAAGTTTCCTATGAAATGCAACTTTCGTCTTTAGGCAGTAAAAGTTCGGAAGGCGCTTCTTTACCACCTGTTGAGCGGAATGACGCAAGTTAGATCGTGCGTGTGTGCTTGCTGCAGTGAACTCTTTCACCATGTCAAGGGCACCAAGGCCAAGGTTTACTGCAGTATCCCTCGGTCACGTTGATACTAGTTAGTTTTCGTGTTTAACAGTTTAAATATTTTATCGCTTTCTGCATGATACCCATAATTTATGTAAATGAATCTGGACATAGTGCAAAATTAGTTACCTCGATCACTAGAATCCTTGAGGGGACAGATAGGAAATTTCAGCTTAAGGCTGTGATCTCAATACTCTCCAATGCTGGAAAATGCACTAAATATAGCCAAGATTAAATGAAGGAACTTTTTTGAAAGGGATTCTTTTTAAAGCTGGGTTCACTTGGGTTTTATACGAATGTGTATGTTTTTGTATGAGTATGTGTATATTTGTATACAAATATACAAATGAATTAATTCTCTACTTCTGTAGCACAACGTCAACGAAGGTTAACAATCTTTTAAGTACTGCCCTTGCTTACATCATTTCTTCACTGACGTATTCGAATGTTTTCGTAAACAGTTTCAAAACCTAAGACTGCTTCCATTGTCGAGTGGTGACCTGGTTGACTTCTACTCGAAGATTCCGGGTTTGATTCCAGACCGAAGAACTGGAAATTTATTTTAATTGGAATTACCCCTTACTCTCCAAACATTCTGGAAGTCCAGTTGTGAGATGTGAAAACAAGTTAAGCACGACAAAAACCTACAATAACAAATTCATAGAGTAAAAACACTATCAAATGTTTCAGTAATATATCCTATTATGCCTGTTCTTAATCCTGGAATACGAATATATTCTTACCTTCACGAATACATCTAATACAGAGTAAGCAATCCTTGGCAGGACCTTTTACCACGTTATTTCTAACACTCCTTATATAAACGCCTAAAAAAGAGTAAATTATTTACCTATTTTAAGTAAGGAGATGCTGGAACTACCTGCCTTAGTTATTTAAGTATGAGGGCTGTTCAATAAAGAATGATCACATTTTTTTTTTTTTTTTTTTTTTTTGGACAACGTACCTTTACTCATCCTCATAATTTTGATAGTACTTCTCAAAATAGTCTCCCCTGAATGCAATGCACTTGTCCCAGCGTTTCTGCCAGTCTTCAAAGACATGCTTGAAACAATTTTTGAGAGATCCTTCAAAATCGCCTCCGCAGCCTTCACCAATGCTTCCGATGATGGATAATGCCTCCCACGAAGGCATTTCTTCAAGTTAGGGAATAGAAAAAAGTCACATGGGGCTAAATCCAGACTATAGGGAGGGTGAGGGATGCACTTCACGTTGATTTTTGCAAGATATTCAGCAACAACATTGGCAATATGCGGCCGCGCATTATCATGGTGCAGCATCCAGCCTGCTTTATGAAAATGTGATCTTTTGCGCCTGATGTGGACTTGCAATGTTTTCAGGACATCCCTGTAGTATTGTCCAGTTACTGATATGTATGCAGGTACAGCATGCTGACACACCATTCCATGAATATCAAAGAATGAGATGACCATAACTTTCCCAGCAGAAGCAACCACTTTTGCTTTTTGGGGGGTTGGTGATGAAGGAGATTTCCACACTGAGCTTTGCTGTTTCCTCTCAGGATCAAAATGATGTAGCCAAGTTTTATCAGCAGTGATTGTGTTTGAAAGAAGCTCCGGATCTTCCTCTAACATCAACTTTAACTGCATGTTACCTCCATATCAGCGGTAGGCGATATTGAATATATCTGAACTTGCCTGGCTGTCACAGGCGGGAACCAGGAGTACCAACAATGAAACTACTACGGCGTGTTTGTTTCACATTAAGCTAAGAAAATATAATAAGATTGAATTTTAGTGCGAAACATTATTTCCGAAAAAAATTGTGATCATTTCTTTATTGAACAGCCCGCGTATTTCTTGCACCTCCTTAGCCAATTGCCTGCCAAACCGTGCTGTTCTTTCTGAGATATTACAGTGATTTTTTAACAATATTCTTTTTAATTTTATATAAAGCAGGAATACCAACGGAGGAGGCACTGTGCGCCGTAAACCCCGATTATCCGTATCACAAGGTGGTGAAACGCGGTGTTAAAATGACTCAAAGTTTTACAAATTGGCATGCCTGGTGTGACCTGTGTGGAATTGTTGAGGTTCTGTTTTTAATGCTTCATTTTTCCTCTGATTTAGTTCCCTGCGATTTGTATGTCGAAAAAAAAGCCTTCCTTGGTCGGAGAGTCTGGTCCCTGGACCTCCTAATGACATCCTTACACTTAACCGTTTAGCTATTATGTTACCTCTTAAGTAAAATAGGTATTTTGATTTTGGTGTTTTGGAACGTTTATTGGTTTTCTTTGCTTTGGTAATGCTATTTACAGGATGCCATGACCAGTGTTGCGTACATTGCGAGCATGTATCAGTCTTTATTGTTAATAAATAATCACAAATTGGAGATAAAAAGGTCTGAACTGAGAGTCCTTCTAAAATACAAGCAGCTCGAAGAATATGTGAAGAGGAAATGTGTAGTGTTTAACGCCCGCTTTTACTACATACGGCACCGCAGGCGGTGACACTGATGATACATGAGATGAAGATGGAGCACCGGTGGAATGAGATGGCGGGGGAAACCGGAGGTCCCTGAGAAAACTCGCCCCAGTGCCGTGTTTTCCACCACAAATCTCACTTTGCGGTCGCCTGGGATCGAACCCGGCCCGCCTTGGTGAGAGCCAAGCGGTCTAACCACTGAGCCACGGCGCGGCCTTTTGAAGAGGAAGGAGAAGGTGTCGTTAGTGAGCGCGTGGCATAACGATGGCTCCAACGCTTCAACAATGGAGACGAAAACACTGAGGATTTACCACCTTCTGGAAGACCTAAAGTATGCAATATTAAGGATACACGCCAAGTTTTGTGAGAAAATCCGCAAAAAGTGCCTATAGACTTTCACAAGAACTCGGTGCATAAAAAGTCACCATACATCGCCACATTAAGACACTTAGAAAATCATACAGAAGCTGTAGATCTGTACCTCATGAACTGATACCTCAACAGGCTGATCGTAGAGTGGATATATGTCGTCAGCTTATCCGTAATCCCATCGTTGATAGATTTGTCAGGAGAATTGCCATTTGTGACAAATAATGGGTAGGTACATTTACCGAAACCCCGAACCGATGAAACAGTGGCTTAGTCAGCGCCAACCTGCCAAAGTCATCGTTAAAATAAAATCACTGTGGTCTCGAAGTCACGTTGTGTATCTGGTGGAATTTTGAAGCTGATTCCTGGTAGTTTGTTCCAAAAGGTCGGGCGATTCATGCGGATCTTTATTCTGAACAACTTCTGTTTCTTTCTGGATGCAAAAACAGCAACAGTTTTATTTTTGCTTATTAACTGATCGATAATGAAACAATAATTTTAATAAATGCTCATACAACTTAAGTCTAAAACAATTTTTACAAGAAAAATATAAAAAACACAAAATCGCTTTCTATTCAGAAACACTTTATTGATTATTTTTGTTATTACATGGGGGTCTGATAAACAGAGTAACAATCTTCTTAACTGCGGTGAAAATAGTCTGCAACTTTTACAGTCAGGTCCTCTTCTATACATCATAAGATGACGGTTTGTGCCAAACAAGCCGAGAATTGTAAAATTCTATCACTGTCTGAGGCCATTTCTCCTTGGCCACCGTTGCTGGTACTAAACTGTTTCCACCTGTACCTTTCCATTTAATGACAAAGAAGATTTCACCGGTAATTTCTGTTGCGCCTATAATGCGCTCTGGTTCTTCATCACGTGTATTGTCCTTCGACATTTTATTTGAGTTCTCACTCATTTTCTGTGATCACTTGGGCTCACTATGTTGCTTTGTATGTCTAATAGAAGATTGTTATGCAAGGTTAATGGTACATTTTATATCGCAATCCTACTAGCTAAATACCTCTGAGAGTTCAGTTCCTTTTAACCGGCCTTAAAAATAGAAATTCATCGGTTTCAGAAGCACAAATTTATAAATATTGAAAGTCAAATTAAGTATTCACTTTTTCTATTACCTAACCTACGTTTTTGACAGCCCCGCCATCTCCTGACCTAACACTGAATTACCACACAACAGTCAGTGGATCAGTGCCCACAATCCAAATTAGGTATGAAGGTATAAAATCGTTTATGTTGCACTGAATTTCTCAATATGAATAAGTGTAAATCAAAGCAGGGCATAGATAGCCTTCCCTTTTTTCATTTGTACAGTTTTATACAGTTTAAAGTGAGAAATAAACATTTCAACTTTATTAACACAAAGAAAAAACCTTTTCGTTATACAACATTATGACTTTCAATGGCTTACATATGATGAAAATATTACCTATATAATATTGTTATGTTATTGTCCACCACAAAAATATTCTTCTGAGGTTGAAAATGTCCATAAATTACCTCAAGTAATTTTATCTATTAAAAATTTGTTTCTTTCTAGATGCAAAGACAGCAACAATGTTTTATTTTTGCTTATTAACTGATCGATAGTAAAATAATAATTTTAATAAATGCTCATAAAACTTAAGTCTAAGAACAACTTTTTACAAGAAAAATACAAAATACATTTCTAGTCAGAAACATTTTATTATGTTTTTGTTATTAAATTGGTGTCTGATAAACAGTCACATATTCTGCTTCTTAACTGCAGTGGAAATAGTCTGCAACTTTAGCAGTCAGGTCCTATTCTGTGTATCAAAATCAGGTGAAGGCTGGTACCAATGAGCCCGAGAACTGTAAAATTCTATCACTGCCTGAGGCCAATTTATATTGGCTATATCTGCTGGTACTAAACTCTCATAATCTCACCGCTTGGCTCTCACCAAGGCGGCCCGGGTTCGATCCCAGGCGACCGCAAAGTGAAATTTGTGGTGGACAACACGGCGCTGCGGTGGGTTTTCTCCGGGTCCTCCGGATTCCCCCGCCATCTCATTACACCGGTGCTCCATCTTCATCTCATGTATCATCAGTGTCACCGCCTGCGGTGCCGTATGTAGTAAAAGCGGGCGTTAAACACTACACATTTCATTTCTCATAATCTCTACTTTTCCATTTAATGAAAAAGATGATTTCCCCGGTAGCATCTGTTGCACCCATAAAGCGCTCGGGTTCTAGGCCTTCACAATGACGGAACAATCTACAAATATTCTTCGGCTGTGAAGTAGCTGATGCACTATTATTTTCCTTACGCAGTCTATTTGAGTTCTCATTCATTTTCTGTGATCACTTGGGCTCACTGTGTTGCTTTGTATGTCTAATAGAAGATTGGTAAGCAAGGTTAATGGTACATTTTATATCGCAATCCTACTAGCTAAATACCTCTGATAGTTCAGTTCCTTTTAACCAGCCTTAGAAATTGAAATTCATCGGTTCAAAATGCACACATTTATAAAGATTGAATGTCAAATTAAGTAGTCACCTTTTCTATGACCAAACCTAAGTATTATACAGCCACGCCATCCATTAACCTAGTATTTAATTACCACAAGTCTTTTGTTATATTAGAGGGATTCGAAAATTCTTAGTGTTTTTTTATTGTTCATTTTATCTCATTTTAGTATTTTACTAACATTTAAAGCACATTTACATTGTGCGCTTTTCCTACTATTAATAACATTTACAGCTTTATTTATTAATTATCCTGATGATGGGTAAACAATGTACGTTTCCGAAATATCGAAGTTTCATTTTTACGTCTGGCTTGAAGTGCCAGAATATCTTAATATATTCGTCGCTAGGAAAGTTTCAGGTCTTATTTTAACGTATTAAACGTTTTTTTTTTTTTTTGTGGTTTAATTCACATATTTTGCCTTGCACCAGCCAATGAAGCGATTAAACGCTATTTAGTAGTACTTTTTAAGTTTTCGTGGATATTAGCTGAACTGTTATTCTTTCTGCGGCTTGTATTAATTTCACTTGATTCTTCCATTTCATTTTCTTTTAATTTCATTTTACTTAAGCCTTAGGTTGTACTAAATAAAAGTGTTAGGTTTTAGATCGATAAAACTAAACGGCTGCCAATAGGTATAACATATAGGTTAACTCTACAAGAAAAGGCGATAAATTGAAGCATGGCGGTTTGTATTGTAAACAGATAATGTGAACGTCACAGAAATTAATTATGTAAAACACACAATGAAAAGTACAACATAGTCGAAACAACTCGAATTATTAAACATGTGTAAATACAAAGTGTAATTCTAGAACCAATTTTTAATCGGACGACAATAACTGGCTTATTTATTGGGTTATTTTATTTGACTATGCCACTAGTACTTTTACATAGGAGCATGAGAGAGTGAATGAATGAATAAATGAATGAACGAATAAGATTCAGGTGGTTTGTTATATACAAATTTAAAGAGCGTTAGCTAAAATCTGTTGCATGCAGCACGTATGCAGTAGCTCATCTAGTATTAACTATCTACTTAAGTCGTCAGCTCAGACCTTAGTTGGCAGTAAAGTAGAAGCAAAATTATAACTACAACATTGTTGTAGTATTCTATTGTTACTGCTATTGTTTCTTGCAATTGATCTAAATGTACATCTAGGTAAGAGGGGCTACCTATAACCCGAGACAAAATTATTTGTGGTGGTAATCTTGGCATAATTTAACACTCATGCTTGTTGTTCCCCGTACTCTTCTAAGCAGCCGAAACGCTTCATTCAACATAATCAGTTTGTGCAGACATCATTGTTGTAAACAGCTGCATCATTGTTGGGATTACGTTAACTCTTGTTACCCTCCGTGTTTTTATTATCTTTACATCGCCTCTTCAGAAATTATGTACAGGAAGCTAAGTGATCAGCTTTTTTTCTGATTTTGTGCTTCGTGGCTTAGAGGAATATAACGAAAGGCCGGACTTTTATGATGAAGCCTCAGCAGGTGAAGAAGATAATGTCGAATTCTCTTCTGAAGAAAATAGTTAAGAGGAAGCTGTATCTGCCGGAGATAGGAGGGAATAAATCCATCTTCAAATGTAATATTACTTAATATGCTTTATTTGCTCTCTCACACCTCCACCCTCCAGCAGAACTCAGTTCAGGAACACTGTCAAAATTCAAATGTTAGCACGTTTTCAAAATCCTCCTACATAAAGAAATGATTCATATTATTGGAAAGCATACTAATGAAGAGATTATTTATAATATATAAGCTTGAAGATATATACCAGGGCAATCCACACAGAGTGAAGACTGATCCCCCCCCCCTCTGACGACCAGAGAGTTACCGAACTGTCCCAAAGGGCGGCCGGTGTCTCCGTGGGGCTTTCCATAGGGAGAAACGTAGAGACTAACAAGGGCCCCCCCCCATCTGGTCCTATGGACTAAAGACGGGATGGAAGTGGATTCGTCAATTACGCGCGCCAACCCCAGAGGGTAAGGGTACCGATTAGACCTCGATTGGGCCGCCTGGCGATCTAGCACACCTTCTACTAGCTATGCTGGCTAGTACGCGGGAAGCTGAGGCAGAGGCAAATCCCATGGGTTTCCTCGGCTAAATACCTGGGTGTCCTACTTGATCGCGGGCTAAACTTCACTCCCCATGTCAGGGCTAAGGCGGGACTAGGCCATGTTGCACTCAGGCAGTTGTACCCCATTTTCAGGTCCAACATGCCTGCATACCTCAAACTACGTCTGTACAGGGCGATTATTCCACCCATGTTTCTGTATGGGTGCGAGGTCTGGGGATTGGCGGCTCCGACCACAATCCGCAGACTGCAAATCGTGCAGAATCGGGCGTTAAGGATGATCTACGGTACTGGGCGTAGATTCCCTACGCACATCTTACATGAATACTCCCAAATCCCTTACATAGAGGACATGGTAAGAGAGAGATCTCGAACCCTCCATCAAAAACTGTCTACCCATTCCAACCAGCTGGTCAACACCCTGGGTCGGTATGACCACAGAGCTCCTCGCAGGAGGAGGAGGTACAAACTCCCCAAGGACGCCATGGGCTATTAGCCAGACGGGGTTCTCTCCATCACACTGAAAACACCAGAACCAGAAATGGGTTTAGATAATTTCCCCACATAGCTTCCTATCCCCTCTGATCGTGCTGTCTTCATTCCGACCTTCTTCAAGCGGAGAGTCGGGTGAGGACGGCCTTGGGAATATATACCCCAGGCGGCAGCCTGAGCGGCTTAACCCAACGGATCAGAGAAACCTATGCCCCGACATAAACGCTTGAGACAAAAGACAGAAGACTACTACACCACCCAGATAAACCTGCAGTAAGCGGCTAGGTGCTGGGCGAAACCATTCCGTCCAGGTAAACTTGGACGACTCGATTCTTCTGCTGCAGTACGCGGGGATATATGGCTTCCCTCAACCCCGTCCGGAGTCGTACTGAAGGGGAAGGATCCCCTCCCCTACGGGAATGAAGAGATTCACTGGAGAAGAATTAATTACAGTAATTAGAGATATGTTTCATACACTACTAATGTAGTGTAAGACCTTTAAATGTCTCCATTTGCCACGAGAATTTCCTTCGAGTATAGCTTCATTTTTAGGACACAAATCCCCTCTCGAATTTGAAGAAGCAGCTCCCAGACTTCAGAAGCAACCAAGCTGTGCCCGAGAAACATGTAAGTATATTTTAAGTGGAGGCCTTATACCAATTTATGCAATGGACTTGGCAGAATCAACAGAAATTTTGCAAGCAGTGGAGAGTATAACTTTGAAATTGTTACCAAAGTCGAGGAAACAATACGTCATTACGATTTCCTCAGCAAAATAAGGTAGAACCATAATCCTTGTTTACATGATGATACTGTCAGACTGGTTTTACGATGCTCAAAGAACAACGAATGACACTGTAAAGTGGATTTATTAGCAAACTAGGCAAGAAATGAGAGAAAATTAGTGGATATTCAACTCATTTGTCAAGGTATATGTGCCAAATTAAAATAAATATGTAACAAAAGAATCGATTAACAACACATTAGATATCTTTGGATAAAGTAAATCAATACAGTGGCTCTTAAAATGCACAATATCAAAATTACAATCATTGCAACATATGCTGCAACAAATTCGCTAAACGCGTACTATTTTGCGGTTCCCTAGACGAAATAGTTCTACATTTATTACAAATTTCATAAATGGCTCCACAAGTTAAAATAACATATATTGTCGTATAATTAAAATACATATAAATCCACTTCACTAAATAAGAACCATAATGTGCAGAAATGTGTGGAATAATTAACTACGTCAAAAAAGAAGAACATGGGTTTGGGCGGGTGGGCTTAAGGGTGAAAATTGAAATATCTGAAGCTTTTGTTAGATTTGTTTCAAATTTATACCATTTATTTTTGTTATCGATCAAGAATGGAATAATACCAAGTTTCAGCTTTCTAGTTACAATAGTTTCTGAGGAATTAACAGTTTATGTCTAAATTACAGGCGATTTTAAAAATGTCCCACATATTGTAATTTTAAAAACTAATGCTTGTGGTATAAGTTTCTATACCCATTTTAACCTATTAATGACCTGTACCTATGTGAAATATTTGTCTTCGCCATATCAACGAAGGGAAAAAATAATCATGCCTATTTAACAATTTTTATTTTCCTAAGCGTTTTCAGAAAGAAATAAGCATTTTCAATAAAAATAGCAAAAACACAACAAATGTAGATGGATACAGTTAATATGCAGTCACCCTTACAGGCCTGTTTAGAATTTCATACAGATTAATGGAAAACTGCATCCTGTGGAACATTTTGAAGTTGTAGAAAATATGGAATCTGAGAAATCTGAGGTTAAAATTACGTAATAGCAGCTACGATACAGGTGTAGGGTTATTTAAATAATCATGTGACGTTTTCTGTAGTACCGCTAGAAAAAGGAAAAAGCTTTATATCATTGAAGTATATCTATATTAATTTTAAGACAAAAAACTAAATTTGGTATTGTTGTAAGTTTGGGGCCAGTTTGCAGAGATATGTTCTCTTATTAATCCCTTTTTGTATATCCAATGTGCAGCAGTAAGAAATGTCTCTTCCCCGAAAACTTCACATTGAAACCAACAAATGTAAAAGATGTTGCCACAAATCAAGCAGTCGATAGGGTTTGGCATGATGGTTTGCTCCTTAAGCTCTACCGCATCGGTCTTCCTAATTACTTATCACATCTAATCCACAGTTTCCTCTACGACCGCAGCTTTTCAGTACGCATTGCTGGAAAGCGTTCATCTCCACGTGATATTACCGTAGGTGTCCCACAGGGTTCCATCCTCGCCCCGACTCTATTTAATATATACATTTCTGATATTCCTGACTTAGCTCCGACTTCTTTAACTCTTTACGCTGATGACACAGTACTATATTATTCTCATGTTAATCTCCAGCACGCACAACAAGTAGTACAGCTCTCTTTAGATCGCCTAACTCATTGGTTCAGCACTTGGCGGATCTCATTGAACCCTCAGAAAACCGAAGCTAAAATCTTCAATCTTCGCCGATATGCTCCACTTACACCGTTGTGTCTCTACAGGAACAATGCCCATTGGCTCCCCACTACAACTCCCGTTAAATACATTGGAGTGCTTTTGGACACTCGACTGACCTGGCGTGCTCATATCGATCGTCTTATATCACTGGCCTCCGGGCGACTTTCAAAACTCTCACCTCTGTTGCATCGCCGTTCCAGCCTCGGCCTACAGTCTTCATTGTTACTCTACAAATCACTCGTTTGTCCGCTTATTACATATGCCTGCCAAGTGTGGGGAGCTGCACACACATGTCATCTGCGTCGTCTTCAGGTCATACAGAATCGCTTCATGCGCATCGCTACCAACGCTCCATGGTTCATCCGTAATCAGCAGCTCCATCACGAACTAGGACTGTTACCTCTTCACGACTACATTCGCAGGATAGCTCGTCGTTTCTTTTCCACGCTGCAAGAAGTTCCAGGAGCTGTGCATTATAACATCGGTGTCCACACGCGCCAGGCCTCACGCTTGAAGAGGAGACTACCACAGGACTTGCTTCTGAGTGATACGTCTGATTCGAGTGATTCTAGTGCTTGATGTCTGTCTTACATCTTCAATATTGACATAATTTCTCAGAGAGTATTATTAGAGTTCTAACTTAAAGTAGTTAGGGGGCGGCCTGTTAGCCTACCCCTGAGTGTTATTGTTCTTATTGTACTGTTACCTTCTTTTCACTCTGATCTGTAAAGCATTGTACTGCTGATCGATCAATAAAAAAATTATAAAAAATTACAAGCAGAAGTATGCTAAAAAGGAAGTTTTAGGCACTAATTAGCAGAATAGGCAAAAACGTATGAAATAGGCATTTATAGGCACTATAAAAATAAGAAATTAGGCTAATAATAATTGTAGGAAACGTGCTTATAGCATAAAAGCCTACGTTTGTGAACAAAGGAATAAAATAGGCAAATAGGGCAAAATCCGCCCCCTACTTAAGAGACAGTATCTGTATTTCGGTCGGTTAGCTTGGAGTCACATCGCCGAACATTCTCAACCCTTGTCTTTATCACGAGGAAGCGAGATTTCAGAGTCTCGATAAAATATGGATAGGGAATATCTGAAGATAAATCACTCGTGATACACATCCGAAACGTATGTTGTATATGATATTAATAGCGCGAGAATTCCAACTGGTGCTTCTGCAGCAGAGAGAATGAAGACATATGAGAAGTTGTCTGTTTTTGCCTCCATCGCAATGCTGCGGCACTTACCATATGAATATTTAACGCGGGACCTTGTGGCCACTATAAAAGCCCATTTACATCTAGGAGCTCCTCCCATCTCGGGGCGATAAATTATGTAGTGTGAGATACAACACGCATCATACCGCATCGGAACCATGATAGAGACTCCATAAAGTGGACTGCACTGATATTTAACAAATTTACTATCATTTATTTCAATAGAACTGTTATAAACTATATTTACATAAAAACTCATTCTTCTGTCGACCTCTTGCCAATCGAGTTAAACCTCTGTAGAAATAACTTCGATATACAATTCACTGTAGGTACAAGAGCTATATCGTAGCACGCTGAAGGGGAGCCTGAACGGCATTCTGGGGTGAACTTTCTCAAAATAATCTTCCCCGATGTTTGTAGAAGCGAATAACGATATTTATTTTCCTGTTCCAAAGCTTTAAACCTCCTAAATAGAGTCATTTTGAAAAGGCTGCACAGTATGCCACGGCCCCCTGATAGTCATTTGTAACTATGTTCTCTCCTTGGCTGTAACCTTATGACGCTGTATTCCAGAGCACACCCTTATTAAGAAAGGAACTCCTTGTTTATTCTATTAATATTAATCTGTGCATCTGATGTTAATTCTTCCATGCTTTGTATAGTACGAGTATGTTTTGAATTACTATTTCTGTTTTCAAGAAGGGAAGAAACAATAATTTTGGTAAGAAATCGGCATGGAAACCAGTATAAACTTTTATATAATAAAAGTGTTACAACGCCTAAAATGAAAAAAGTGTAATAACGCCTTCGTCAAACCTAACCTCAAACTTTGGTGATTAACGTGAAGTGAAAATTGGTTCTTCAAGAAAAACATTGTTTTCTTCATTATATAATGGTAGTGATTACAATTTAACTAAAGTAAATAATGATATTAGATCAACAAGTTCTCAGTTAGTAGGTATACAAACTTTGGACAGTGAAAATTTTGTGAAAATGAAAAGTGTTGTCATATCAGAGGATACCAAGAAACGAAATGGATTATTGGCTACATTATCACTCAGTTACCAAAAGTGTAATAAAGAATATACATTTGAAACATCCAGAACTATTGAAAGTGGTGCAGAAGTAAATGTAAGGTTTGCTAATGACTTGAGCATTGGCAGGGGAATTGAGGCAGGTAAGACATTGGCTGCTGTTCTCAGTTTACCAGCCTCCCCCCACCAAATTTAACAAAATAATTAATAATACCATAGAGCAAGTAACCATGGAGTCTAGGAAGAAGAGAAGTGAAAGAGGAAGGATGCTGATGATGAAAAATATGCAGAATATGAATCTTCGGTAATCCTGAGGTGTAGTTCCAACATAGCAAAACTTAAATGCTGTTTCTCTCTCTCTTTATTTTATTACACCGGTGCGCTCATCTATAAAAGTACTGCAGCTACAAGCCTACATTTTCTTCTGGAATTAAAACAATACTTAAACTGTTTTTTAAAGGTACTGCTAGAAAGATATGTGAAAATTTGAATTAAAAGAAATATATCTTGAATATTTTTAGAAGGAAATTAAAGACATTTATTTAAAAAATCACGCATCCTTTATTAAAACTTCAAAATAAGTTCTATTATATTTAACGAATTACTTAAGTGTTGTAAAATAACGAGTAAAAGTTTCAAATTGATGTGTTCAATGGTTCTTGAGCTAAGCGCACCAGAAATCTCTCATTTTTACATTGTTGAGATAGGATGTTCCGGTTCCCCTGAAGCGATAGGCAAATTTCTAAGAGAGCGTCGCTGTTTGCTGGCCTTCAACTTTTATATTCTTTGCATGGCATCACGAGAAGTAACTGAATTGTGTTTTAATTTATAAACAAAGTATTGATAACTTCTATCCATAAACACTTTATATGTTACGGTCTACGAGATATAGTAGTCATTGTTAATGAAGCAAGCAATAATAGAACCTTTATGGCATTGAAATATTTTAAGCGTACAGCATATTAATAAAACTTTTTCGAAACAGTTTGAGAAACCCTCACAAAACTGAAAAATGTCCATGTAAGGCATAATGTGGGATATGAGAATTTTCTAATTCGAGATGAAATACTATATAATTCATTTAAATGCTCTGCGCACAAGATACGAGAGTGAAAAGACTGAAACTGATTTTGTTCACAGATTTTTACTACTGCAATTCAATTTTTACATGATCTTTGTCAAATTAGTCCCCACCTACTTAAATTCACTTTTTATAGTGTCTCTGCCAGTCCTTGAACACGTGCTGCAGACCATTCTTTGTAAGGTCCTTGAGAATCTCCTCACTACCCCTAAGTTCTGCCGTTATTGATGGGAATGAAAAAGTCACAGGGAGCAAGATCGGGGCTATAAGGTGGATGTGGTACACAGGTAATGTTGAATCGAGCCAGAAACTGCATGACATGATCTGCGACGTGAAGCCGTGCATTGTCATGGTGAAGTCTCCACCCAGTCCGAGAAAGCTCCGGTCGTTCCATTGCAATGTGCTGATTCAGTGTAGCCAATACTGACGTGTAGTCTGCTGCTGTAACAGTAGTGTGAGGGGGAACTGCATGCTGGTAAATCATTCCATTACAGCCAAAAAAAATGTGATCACCATCACTTTCCTTGAAAATGGAACAACTTTTGCCTTTTTGATGTTGGAGAACCTGGCGATTTCCACACTGTGCTGGCTCGTTTTCCTTGAGGATCATAATGATACAGCCAGGACTAATCACCGGTGATAATCGATTTAAAAATGCATCCCCTCCATCAGCAAAGAGATGCAGCACCTCACGGCTTGTCTCCATTCCCACAGCCTTATGTTCGGGAGTCAACAGACGTGGCACCCAACGATCACATGGACATGGTCACGCATAACTGTAAACACACTGCCATATGAAATTCTCAACACTTCACTGAGGTTACGTAATGTTATACGCCGATCCCCTCGGACAATCACAGCAGCTGTGTTGATGTTACCTTCAGTCACAGCAGAAGTCGAAACACCAGGCCCACCTTGCTTAACACTGAGAAGTCGGCCTTCTTTGAAGTCCTTGAACCACCTAAACACTGTTGCACGAGGTAGGGCGTCTTCACTGTACGCTTGCTTCAGCGTTTCATAAGATTCGGTGGCTGTATGGTCTAAACGAAAACAGAATTTGATTGCGCTGTACTACTCCTCTCGCGTCAGCTCCATTGTCTGGTTTGCGAAATGCACGTAGGGTCTACAATAGAGCATTACTGTCAACCTACCAATACGAGAGTGCTGCCGCCTACCGACATTACATGTAAAAACCCGCTCTTTTCAAATATTCATGTTACAGATACGAAACTATCACGGAAGCTACAGGAAAAGATCAGTCTCACTCAGTCTTTGTTGATCAGTACTCGTAAAATGAATAAACTAACCGTTATGTAATCAAAGGTCACTGCACTCCAATTAAATCAATTTCATACTAACAAAACACTGATTTGTAGCTCAATGTTGACATATATGCAACTGTCAATTGTTATTTAGCTTTGGTGCCTTACAACGATGTGACACGAATATTTTTAAACTATCCAAAACTATCCTTTTCAGGTATTATTTTCATTATTTTTTATCCAATCAAAACAATGTTCATTAAAATATCAGATACTTGTCACAGTAACCTGAGTATAACAATCTGTATGTTGAATTTTCTGGAAAATCCTATCAAGTCCCATTGGAATTTCACTTGAAATACACGTTTTGGGTCCCTCTAAATCCAAAAGCATAATTTTTAGAAAACTGTTCATGTGTGATATGTTTACAGAAGATCTCCAAAATAAATTGGGTTAAATATAAACTCAGTATTTAAGTTGTCCTCCAAGAATGGAAGAGGTAAATTTTATACAAAATGCAGCTACTCCAAACTACGCTTTACAAAAATGTTTGATCTCCTGAAAAATGGCTCTAAAGATGTTTATTAAAATAACATATGTTTAAGATATGCATGACAAGTAAAATGTATATTTTAAATTTTATAAAACTGGTCTCTAAATTCTTCTTCATTCGGAATCATTTCTTTATAGCTGATAAACCGTAAAGATGTAAGCAAAATCTTACATGGTGTTTGCATGTTGTTTCCCAGCAGAAGCAACCACTTTTGCATTTTGGGGGTTTGTGATGGAGATTTTCACACTGAGCTTTGCTGTTTGATCTCAGGATCAAAATGATGTAGCCAAGTTTCATCAGCAGTGATTACTTTTGAAAGAAACTCCGGATCTTCCTCTAACATCAACTTTAACTGCATGCAGACCTACATGCGAACGTCCTTTTGTTCGGGAATCAACAGTCTTGGAACCCATCGCACACAAACACATCTTATGTGTAATGTTCCTGTCCCCAACATGTGGGTTACACCCAATGAAATGTTCAGTATTTCAGAAAGTGATCTTAAGGCAATTTGTCGATGCGCTCTCACAATGGCAGCAGCAGTGTTGATGTTTTCTTCCGTAAGAGTAGTAACTGAAGCACCGGGTCCACCTTCCTTTGAAATTGATTGTCTCCCCTCTTTAAACATTTTAAACCACCTTCGAGCTGTGCTGTAGGGAAGAACAGACTCTCCATAGGCCTCCTGCAACATACAGGCCTCAACTGAAGGTTTGTTGAGACGAAAGCAGAATTTCAAAGCCACATATTGTTCCTCGCGTGTTACCCCCATTGCAGCGTTAGACGATACTGAACATGTCTGAGCTTGCCTGGTTCTCACAGACGGGAACCAAGAGTACCAACAATGAAACTACTACGGCATGTTTGTTTCACATTAAGCTAACAGAATATAATAAGATTGAATTTTAGTGCAAAAATTAGGACCGTAAAAATTATCATTCTTTATTGTATAGCCCTCATACTAGCGTTAGCTTATATCAAAATATTCCATGTAGCAAGTTTCTAGCGTTGCAAGTTTCTGTATGTATAATTTAAAGCGTATACTTGAAACACTACGTTCCTTCCAGCGAAAGAATAAATATTTGAGCTTTTTTTTTTTTTCGCACGCTGTAGCAAGTCTACAGCGCTTAATTTTAAAGTATTCGTAGACAAAAAGATATGTTGAATAAATAAAACGAGTATTGCCATTTGTATAGTAAGTTATGTAGATGATCACATTCGATTTTTTACTTACTTATCGAAACTTCTTGTTACTAAAGAAAATCTCGTTCTTTCTGTAACTATGGACAATGTGGAAAGCAGTGTGGCGACAGTCCGACACGGTTCCCGTGGCCCACTAGGGATTATTTGTGTGCAAATAGCGCTGATTGAATCACGCATCCATTACTGTCCTGTTTCATATGTACACTTCCTCATAGAGAAGCCTGTCACCACATCACTGTCACTGCACAAAACCATTTAAATTGAAAGGTATCAATTTCTTTTATCCCTGAACAAAGTAAGGAAAATTAAATCGGTTAGGTGCTGGCATGATGAGTTTTGTGGCGGTGTCCGTCATTTTGTATTCGCTTTTGTTACAATCAAATAACGTCCTTCTTTAACGCTGGAAATGAAGTCAGGAAATTAAAACCTAAAGTATGCTTTGTGCTGTGTCCTGAAAATGCTGTTAATACTCGTGATCACATTACAGGAAATTAAACCTCATTCTTTGACAGCTCTTTATTGGATTTTCTAAACACCGCTTAATTATCTGGCATAAAGGGAAGGCATAATGCAAACCAGTGGAATACCATTGTAGTATTACAATACACAGAGAATGCATTCCTTTGGAAGTTATACTGGCAAATGTACCCCAAAAATGTCTACAAAGGGAAAGAAAAAATTGAACGTGTTACATTTAGGTGACTTAGACCATTCTTCGATAAACTATAAAGTACGAGGTCTGTTCAATAAAGAATGATCATAATTTTTACGCTCCCAATCTTTCACAACAAAATTTAATCTTATTATATTCTGTTAGCTTATTGTGAAACAAACACGCCGTAGTAGTTTCATTGTTGGTACTCCTGATTCCCGCTTGTGAGGACCAAGCAAGTTCAGACATGTTCGGTATCGCCTATCGCTGCAATGGAGGTAACACGGGAAGAACAATATGTGGCTTTGAAATTCTGCTTTCGTCTCAACAAATCTTCAGTTGAGGCCTATACAATGTTACAGGATGCCTATAGAGAGTCTGTTCTTCTCTACAGCACAGCTCGAAGGTGGTTTAAAATGTTTAAAGAGGGGAGACAGTCAATTTCAAAGGAAGGTGGACCCGGTGCTCCAGTTACTGCTCTTACATAATAAAACATCAACACTGCTGCTGCTATTGTGAGAGAGGATCAACGAATTACCTTAAGATCACTTTCTGAAATATTGAACATTTTATTGCGTGTCACCCACACGTTGAAGGCACAAACGTTACACATGAGACGTGTTTGTGCGCGATGGGTTCCAGGACTGTTGGTTCCCGAACAAAAGGACATTCGCATGCAGGTCTGCATGCAGTTAAAGTTGATGTTAGAGGAAGATCCGGAGTTTCTTTCAAACGTAATCACTGCTGATGAAACTTGGCTATATCATTTTGATCCTGAGAGCAATCAACAAAGCTCAGTGTGGAAATCTCCTTCATCACCAACCCCCAAAAAAGCAAAAGTGGTTGCTTCTGCTGGGAAAGTTATGGCCATCTCATTCTTTGATATTAATGGAATTGTTTATCAGCATGTTGTACCTACACAAACATCAATAACTGGACAATACTACAGGGCTGTCCTGAAAACATTGCAAGTCCATGTCAGGCGCAAAAGACCACATTTTCATGAAGCAGGCTGGATAATGCGGGGCCGCATATTGCCAATGTTGTTGCTGAATATCTTGCAAAAATCAGCTGAAGTGCATCCCTCACCCACCCTATACTTCGGATTTAGCCCCATGTGACATTTTTCTATTCCCTAACTTGAAGAAACGCCTTCGTGGGAGGCATTATCCATCAACAGAAGCAGTGGTGAAGGCTGCGTAGGCGGTTTTGAAGGATCTCTCAAAAATTGTTTCCAGATGTCTTTGAAGACTGGCAGAAACGCCGGGACAAGTGCATCGCATTCCGGGGAGACTATTTTGAGAAGGATGATCAAAATTATGAGGATGATAAGGTACATTCAAAAAAATTGTGATCATTCTTTATTGAACAGCCCTCGTATATGTATTGGATATAAACAATATCTAGATCTGCAAATAAGTGAGTGTATGGGGTTTAAGGGTCCGTCGACAGCTAGGTCATTAGGGCCCAATTTAAGAATTATTTGTAATTTAGTTCTATTTTTAAAGGCCAGCTCGATCCCCCTCTTGAGCTAGCGCTGCTCGTATATCTACATGCACTTCAAGATATAGGACAGGTCTAAGAGGCTTCACCATTGAAATTGATTCACAAAGTGGCTCAGCGAGGCAAAAGGAATGGAAACGAACGTCTGATATAACAGCCCATCCCTTTCCAAGGAACATATAGCATGTGCATCAGAGTGAACAGAAAAGTAATAGGTAAAAGAAAAAGGGCGGAAGTTGGAGCAAGAGACGCTTGAATGTGTTATATTCCACCACCAGAGAAATTATTTTTAGCTTTGTTTGCTGTTGAAACATACAAGAGATGGTGCTTGTTATGTGCCTCTCAGGACGTAGGATCTTCATTTCCCAGGAAGTCGATGCGGTCGTTAGCTCCTGAGGCAGGAAGCTGTTCCTAAAACCCTGGAATCTCCCTTTGTTGATTCCAGGACTTTACAATCGATTAAACTGCATTCTCGGAAATGTTCAACGAAGTGAATGAACTTGATGGCCTAGCCGGAACTGCATGTTAATACCGAAACGTGCAAGTTCCTCTTAACCTGATATTATTTTCCTAGAAGCCAGAAACAATGTGAAACTTCTTTGGGAAAGATGCGTTGATCGTGTCTTTTCTAATTTGGCTTTGATTTTAAGGAAGATGTGAAGGAAAGAGAATAATGTTTCACAACTCAGTACGATTTTACATCTTAAGTAATAATTGGAAAGGCAGATCCAGACAAAATTCAATGTAATAGTAGGAATTGAACCGCGGATCTGCATCTTTTTGTGTGGTTACTGTAATCATGGGAGTACAGTATGCTGCTTTAAATATGTGTATAATATTCTAGAAAATTTCATAGTTCATAGATTATATCTTTGCAGGCAATTTTAATGTTTCGAAAAAGCTTGCTTAATATTTTTGTCTCTCGTTAGATATAGTTTTTGATATAAAAATTTTCTTCAGAAGTGCTTAGCTTTCTGTAGTTGAAGTTTGTTTCTCGTCACAGAGAACTTAATGGTTTTATAAATCAGTCAAAAATTTGTATATCTTAGCCTTTTTCACTTTGCCCAATTCAATACTCATTGTTGTTCCTTTTTCTTTCTAGGTGAGTACAAAACATCTACCTCTAGATTTGCATCCAGTTGCTTTTTTGAGAGTTGGTAAGTTTATATTTGAATATTCATTCCTTATTTCACCAATTTCTCTTTGATGACCATAAAGTTAGCATGAAATAAGTGTCATTTCATAATGCATTACGTCCGTAAAGTAAACTCTTAATGAAAAGTGGAGTAATTGAAAACTGTGTTTGAGCATTTTAAATATGAAGCTGTAACATTTAAATGGCTTTAACCGTTCATTCTAATACACACAGATCAGTGCTATAGATATAACATAATACATATCTTGTGATGTAAAGCTCACGACCTGGTTCTGCAGAATCACCGAATGAAGGTCTCCGAAATTGCTAAACCACTAGATATTTTAGGGAAATTATGTTTCACACCCTGAAAAAAAAGAGAAAAGAAGATCGATGTGCAGTATTCGTATAACTTTACCTGCCCGTTCTTTTACAGACTATTCTGATAAACATTTCTTTTTTATCTAGACTATTTATTTCACCAACACAAACTGTAAGTTATAACAACATAATTATCCATGAGTACTCCTGAACACGTTGTCCTTGCACAGATAAATCTCTCTCTTCCTCACTAAGCATCACCTTGGTAACTATTCTCTATTCATTATACATGAATCCCTCATCGCAAACCATATGTCTCTTGTCTTTCTTCCAACAACAACATATTTTCACACAATACACAAACATTTTAACGATTCTTTTTATTTCTAACAACACTACAAAAACCACAAACAACGTTTGTTCTGTGCCAAACATAAATAATGGCTTCAATACTGAAATTATACATTTAAACACTTGGTATAAGGACACCATAGAGTTTTAAAAACATGTTTATATGTGACGGTTTTACGTAACATTCTCTTCTAATGACCACGGGAAAAACAAATGACGTTTTTGAGCTTTTGATGACTTTCAGCATAAAGAATACGTACATATAATAAGAAGGAATATCACGTAAAAATTGATTTTGACGTAAATTATGCGTGTTAACGATGTGTATATTTTAATAAGGATTTATACAGGTTATACAAAGTCATACAGTATTAAAGAGGTCTTCATAGGTCATTTCCAGCATATATATTTTATATCAGACACATATCTTGAACAAATAGTATTTTAATTAAATCGGTTGAACTAGTCTCGAGAAATTCAAGTGTTTGAACAATTGTTCATATAATGGATGATATGGGGTGCTGGATTTTCTTGGAAACCTTCGTGTCACATCTTTGAGAAATTCTCAACTTTATTACGAAGCTTGGTATTCGGCCGACTTTTTTGTTTTTCAGTTATGCTATTTACATACACAATTGGAAGCACGCAAGCACGTACGCACTAACAATTTTCTAAAAATGTTTTTCTGGGCTCAAGGGAAATTGCATCATCGAATTTTTTGCTGGATAACAGCGTTTAAAGAAGGAATAAAGCCTGAAAATTACACAAGAATTAGTTTTTTATGAGCTTCCTACAAAATCTATGCCAAAATAAGTGTGTGACTAAATAAAATAACAGATAAAATACTTCTGGAAGAATAAAAGGTCTTAGAAGAGGAAAAGGCGCCGTTGACAACGTTTTTACTCCGAAACTAACTATAGAAAAACGAATAAAAAACTTTAGAAAACCACTTACTATTTCTTGACTATTTCAAAGCTTCTGAAAAAATATCAGGAACGATAATGTGGAAGATTTTAAAAAAGTAGGGGCATACCACTACAACTAATTGAAGTTATAAAAGTATGTATACTGATACAAGAATCAAAACAAATGAAAGAGAAGAGGTGATAGTTAATAGTGGTGTAGGACAATGTGTCCTTAATCAACTCCACTTTTTAATTTGTAAATTGGCGAAATAGTAAGAATTTGGTCAAATAAAATTAATGTAGGGATTAGTGTTTCAGGTATTAAACTGAAAACTATGATATATCCAGATGATCAGATGCTAATGACCACAAATGAAGATGACCTGCACAAAATGCTACACTGTTTAAACAAAATTGCTATTAAATATAGAATGAAACTATTAGCAAATAAATCCAAAATTGTAGCTCTTAATGATGGGTTTGATGAAAGTTTAAACTCTAATACAATTTATTCTATTCGTGTGCATCACTTTAGGATTCCATGGAAATAGCCACCAGCTGAGAAAGTTGTTCCTCTCTTCTGTAACCCTCTCTCTTTTGTTATCAAAATAATTCTCTATTTCCCAAATGGCTATTGCTGAAAGGACTTTACGTCACTCTTGTGTCAGTTGGGAGCTGTCAACTGTGTCAGGAGATTGCCCGCCCACGGATTCTCTAAGAGCAGTTTACGCTGTTCGTTCGCCGGGAAATTAAAGTACGTCAATAAAGAGCTGCATCTGTGTCAGTCGATTGGCCCAATTTTGTCTTCCAGAACCTTTTCCCGGGTTGCACGTTATTAACGCACGTATTTGTAAAAGTACAAACATCGACAAGTTTCTGGTTATCTCTTTTACCTTTTTATTTTTCTTTGTTTCCTTCTTTCTTTCTTTCTTTCTTTCTTTCTTTCTTTCTTTCTTTCTTTCTTTCTTTCTTTCTTTCTTTCTTTCTTTCTTTCTTTCTTTCTTTCTTTCTTTCTTTCTTTCTTTCTTTCTTTCTTTCTTTCTTTCTTTCTTTCTTTCTTTCTTTCTTTCTTTCTTTCTTTCTTTCTTTCTTTCTTTCTTTCTTTCTTTCTTTCTTTCTTTCTTTCTTTCTTTCTTTCTTTCTTTCTTTCTTTCTTTCTTTCTTTCTTTCTTTCTTTCTTTCTTTCTTTCTTTCTTTCTTTCTTTCTTTCTTTCTTTCTTTCTTTCTTTCTTTCTTTCTTCCTTCCTTCCTTCCTTCCCTCCCTCCTTCCTTCCTTCCTTCCTTCCTTCCTTCCCTCCCTCCTTCCTTCCTTTCTTCTTTCTTGCATTGTAGGTATATATTGCGTTACACACAAAAATTCGATGCCAAGGTGTCACTGAATATACAGATTTTTGAGATCCCCTAATTCAGGAATGGGTTCTCCTGTTTTCTTGTTTTCCTTAAACAGCATGACTCATAGTCGAAAAGTCCACACAACAGGATGCACACGAAAGTTTTCAAGAAAAACTTCCCATTCCAATCTGCCTTTAACATGCACAACTTTTCGATAATTTTTATTTTCTCAAAAAATGGCTCTACCGATTTCTTCTTCTTCTTTCCTTGGAATACGACACAGTCCTGTTCATTTATGCTCCTCTGTTCCTTATATCTTTTTAGACTTCGGGTGAGTGAACCACATCCATGGACCAGAGAGAGAAATCCAGGGATGGGTGATCAGCGAAGTGGATGAAAAGAAATATGATAATGGATAAATGGGTGGAATGATGGCGGGGAGACCGGAGGTCCCGGAGAAAGCTCGACCCAGCGCCGTGTTGTTCACAACAAATATCACTTTGCGGTCACCTGGGGTCGAACCCAGGCCGCCTTGGTAAGAGTCAAGCGGTCGAACTCTTCGGCCGCGGCGTGGCCTCTAACGATTTCGTTTAACATATTATATATTTGAAATATTTTCATGAAATATGAAATGTATATCCTATAATATCTGGGAGTAGTCTCTGACGTCCTCTTATTCTGAGTGACTTTTGCATAACTAGTAAATTGCAATAAACAGAAATTGCACAAAAATAGATAGGTCTCGTTAAAGCATTGAATTAGTTAAATACATTTGTGTGCATTTAACCATTTCCTTGTTATTGGTTTCAGTGTTAAAATACTTCTAGTTATCTCAAATGGAAAGTCGTTATTTGTTCTTTTTCCCTCCCCCTCATGCAAAGATAATGAAATTTGAAAGCCACCAGGTCTTAAAAAACCTGACTCTCGCTTAGACTTATGTTTTATATTCCCATTGCATCTATAAGGAAATATTATGCAATAAACGCCTTTCTACAAATACTTATCTCAATTGACATGAAGTAAATAAAAGAATAAGGCTTTTCAAGAACATGCTTGATAAATGTAAATGTAATAGATGATATTTTTAAATAAAGAAGATAAGCTGAAGAAGAATGGCACATTCGATATCATTTCAACTGGGACTCTAGGAATCGACCCAGATGCTCCTGTAATACATTAGGCTCACACTCGGGTGATCCTGGATTCTGTTACTGGTGGGCCGCACTTTGACCATTTTTCGAGGTTTTCCCTGGTTTGAAAGAGAATGCTCAAATACCGTGTCTTCTACCATAGCTCTCCAATCTGCCATTTGCTCTTCCTTTTTCATGTTACGGACGTCTCCGGGACTGTTTGCAGATGGTGCTGAGGCTTGTGAGTTGGTCTTCTCGGCTCCGTCAGTGAGTGGCCGTTTGAGCTTCCACTGCCGAGTCAAGCCTTTCCCGGATCCCTCCTTCCGGCGATTTGGGCGGGTCTTCAACGAGCGCCTCCCAGCCTGGTGTCGGGCAATAGAAATTAGGGAACTATGCACGACTATTGCTTGCGTTGTCCGCTTCTGCAGTCCTTAGTTAACTTGCGGTTCTTTCTTCTCACCCGTTCCTCCCAGACGTGTATGCACAAAAGATCGAATTACGGATCAAGCTACTGTGTATTGCATAACGTACCTCTACTTACGTCTTGGGAATTGGCAGGCCGCGCCGTGGCTCAGTGGTTAGATCACTTGGCTCTCACCAAGGCGGCCCGGGTTCAATCCCAGGTGACCGCAAAGTGAGATTTGTGGTGGACAACACGGCGTTGGGGCGGGTTTTCTCCGGGATCTCCGGTTTCCCCCGCCATCTCATTCCACCGGTGCTCCATCTTCATCTCATGTATCATCAGTGTCACTGCCTGAAGATGAAGATGGAGCACCGGTGGAATGAGATGGCGGGGGAAACCGGAGGTCCCGGAGAAAACCCGCCCCAGCGCCGTGTTGTCCACCACAAATCTCACTTTGCGGTCGCCTGGGATCGAACCCGGGCCGCCTTGGTGAGAGCCAAGCGGTCTAACCACTGACACACGGCGCGGCCTTGCAGGGGAGATAAATCCACCTTTCCAAAGTAAATGCATGTTGGTCTTTCTAAAAATCTTTATTGACACATAAATTCGAAATGATTTTTCTATTGGAAATTAATTGTTAATTCACACTAGCCGTGTGTAGGACGCACAATGAAAGGGTAGATCCAGACTGAAAAATTCTACGCCATAGCCGGGATTTGAACCACGGATCTTCTGGTCTCCGTCCAGCCGCTCTAGGTCATTGAGCTACTATGGCCAACGTGCCGATATGACATTAAATTCTCTAACTGACTCGTGTTTTCCCGGTAAACCACTAGGAGTTCTCATAGACACATGAGACTACTACCTTAATGGCGACTAACTATGCTGTAAATTCTTTAAGTCAGTTGGAGAATTTGAAGTCATGTTGGCAATACTAGATCAATGGTCTAGAGTGGCTGGACGGAGATCAGAAGATCCCTGGTTCAAATCCCGGCTATGGCATTGAATTTTTCAGTCTGGCTCTACCCTTTCCATCTTTCTATTGTTCCGTATACACAAGAAGAAACACGTCTGAAATATTTGCAGTAAATTGAGTTTTCATTTTAGACATTTTCATGTTTTGATTTACAACACAAGATACTAAATAATTTTATAGAAATGTAAAACTGTAGCACATTTCTTGCGAACAAGCTCCAAAACCACAAATACTGACATGAGGTATAAATTAAGATTACGTGATGCTTGGTGCTTTTGTTTTATTCTGACGTTGGTTCGCTGGCTGGAGTCCAATAAATTTAACCATTCAGGGATGAAACGTTCGATCCATGTTGACCTAGAAATGCGAGTGAAATCCACCAACAAGCCTTGAATCAACACAAGCATTACATTGCCAAAATTTACCGCAATCACTTCCCTCGTCTATTTGTTGGACGTACATTATCCAGTACAAGCGGGTTGACCTAAATTAAGTTTCTGGTTTGGCTGTAGCTACTCCAGCAGGGTAGAAACCAGCACTTTAAGGAATGTCGATGTGTTCAGTCGCTAACATTCAGAAGCACAGTGAGTCTAGAGAACATGTACCGTTCATCCCTTCGAACATAAATAAGCTCGTATACACAGCCAAATTGCAGTTCAAGTGGTATCTCGCTCTCAGACCATAGCGATTGTTGTATAGGCCTTGCAATGGTTCTTAAACACTGAAATATTTAAATGCAAGCTTTGATGTGAGTCTCTTACCTGTTTTCCCAGGTCTTTAATGTAATTATCACTACGATGACTTCACCTTCGCAGTATCACTGCATTGTTATTTCAGGTGTCGCTGTCCAGGAAAGTCTTGGCCCGATTTCACAAACTTAACACGAGTTTACCAATAGTTATAACAAAAATTGCATTTCACAACAAGTGTTAGCTTAACACTCGTGTTAAATCTCTTGTTAAACTAACAAGACAAATTTGCGTTGTTAAGTCCTTAGCAATTGTAAATAGTCAAGATAGCGAGCCTGCACATAAACTGTTGATGTCGATTTGCTATATATAAGACTATGCGGAGAAATTGCGATATTTTGAGGAGCTATCAGAAGAAAAGTTTCTACAGAGGTATAGACATTCGAAAAAGGTTGCTATGAAGGTTACTGCGGAAGTACAAGTGAAGCTAGAACATGCATGGAAAGGAATATGCCGATCTCGCCTTTGCTTCAAGTATTAACTGCGATTTTATAATTCACTGAATTATGTGGATAATACTCTGTCCACCTCCCGTCTTGAAAGGTTCAAGTCACTTGTCCTTCACACCTCGTTTTAAATTTACGTAATACTGAGTTAGAACATGCATTGAAAGGAATATGCTGATCTCGCCTTTGCTTCAAGTAAAAATAACTTTGCGATTTTATAATTCACTGAATTATGTGGATAATACACTGTCCACCTCCCGTCTTGAAACGTTCAATTCACTTGTCCTTCGCTTCTCGTTTTAAATTTACGTAATACTGAGTTAGAACATGCATCGAAAGGAATATGCCGATCTTGCCTTTGTTTCAAGTATTAATAACTTCGAGATTATATAATTCACTGAATTATGTGCATAATACTCTGTCCACCTCCCGTCTTGAAACAAACAACTCACTCGTCACGTGTCCTTCTCGTTTTAAATTTACGTATTACTGACGAAATTATTTCGGGCTTCTATTTGTAACACATGCATTTGAATTAAATCCGTTTCCAATTTTTTCCCACGTGACATCTTTCTCTTTTACATTCACCGCATCCGTCCTCTTATTTTCCATGATAGCAATTCAATTAACAATTCTTTCTCCATCGATGACAATTTTCTCTCACGACTTTTGTTTGCGATTTTATTTATCCATCACTTTTCAGCTGTGTGCAGACGAAACTGAAAACAAAACCGCATCGCAGTAGCTTCAGAAAATAATACAACTAATCCATAGCCTTCTATAGCTGTAATATTTACAAGTCTCTTGGCGATAACATGTGTTTGTTAACATTTTCATAAAACAGGTTGGTGAAATGCAAGAAATGTAACAGCTTTGTTAGCGCTGTGACAATTGTAATTGTTGCGTTACATTTGTTAACGTCGATTTTAACATCTGTTGGTGAAATCGGACATTATTGTCTCCAACAAATTAAATGGTACAAGGACCGGCTAATAAGTCTCGGGCCTCGCATACACAAGGCGCCACTGTCATCGCCCTCTTCTGTAAAGTGATGTAGATACTAGAGTAATCTACTGGAAGGGGGAAACAACAATATAATAATCTTATGTGTCAAATGCAAATAAGGTTTTGTAAGAAATTTTGATATGAATGTTTGATAAAAGATGATGATGAAATCCTAAATGTATCTATGAATCAGCAAAATGAAATGGAAAGTAGAAGACGTTGCTGGTCAGAGGCATAAAAAACTGTGGAAGAAAGAGGAACGGGTGCTTCGTGGAGACTAGAAAATAGGAATGTAAAAGGTTTCTGGAAAATAGTCAGAACTAGAGTGGAGGATTTAGAAAAACAAGAAATATGGGGAGGGATAAAAAGCAGAAATTAATTACAGTTTTATAGGTTAATAAATAGAGAATGGGGAAGAAGAGAAAGATATATAGACCAGTGTAACAGGCAGGAGAGGGAAGGAATGCCTTAAATTAGAACAGGACCAATGTTCTTGAGGGGACTAAGATGTACCAGGGTAGAAATATGTGAAGTATGTGGAGAAATAGAAAACACAGTTACGCTCAAAGGATCTACCCTAAAGTCAGAAGACTTGGGCCTCCTTCAACCCGGGAGCGAATATACCGGGAGTGAGAGGGCTTTTTCCATAGGGCAATGCCTTATTACTTTAAAGAGCCCCCCACATCGACAACAACGTCAAGACGGAATGGAAGCACGCGTCAACCCCGCAGGAAGACTACCGAAAACCTTGGTGGAGCCGCCTGGTGATCTAGCACACCTTCTACTAGCTATGCAGGCTATTAAACGGGACTTCTTAGGCAACCCTACCTGGCAAGTAATGCTGGATGGGACGAACAGGTAAATTCCACATCTAGGAATGCGTGGAAGGCATTACATTTCGTAATGAGAATATTGAAAAAGGGGAGCGCTAGGTCCAGGGAAATTGCCTACAAGGCCTTAGTGCGGCCGGTTATGGAATATGGAGTAGCATGCTGGGACCCGTATAGAGCTAACCAAATCGATCCATTAGAAAAAATACAGAAGAGGACAATAAAATTCATAAAAAGAGGCAAGTATTTTGGGCCTATAAAAGGAGATGAGACTAAATGGAAGGGATTAAGAATTAGGCGTAAAAAAACATAGGTTGGTAGCGTTATTCAAAGCTAATGCTGGTGTAAAGGCATGGGTGGACGTTAGCGTAAGGTTAGATAATCCGGATTATTATGGACGAAACGATCATAGGTATAAAATTAAGGGCAGAAGATACAGAACCGACGTAGGAAAATTTTCTTTTGTTAATAGAACCATTGAAGAATGGAATGAATTGCCTGTAGCAGTCTTTCAGGGCTGTCCCCTGTCGCTGAAGAAATTTAGGAAAAATCTAGATGGTTATAGTTTAACTTTTAAATAATATGTAAATAGAGAAGTAATTAGATATGTTTTAAGTGACTAAACTAAGATAATATCATGTTTGTATTGTTTTTTGTGTTATTGTTGTAAATCTAGTATTTGTAATTTGATCTGTATTCTTAACTCTGCCACCGGGTATTACCCAATTGCAGAGAATAAATAAATAAATAAATAAATAAATAAATAAATAAATAAATAAATAAATAAATAAATAAATAAATAAATAAATAAATAAATAAATAAATAAATAAATAAATAAATAAATAAATAAATAAATAAATAAATAAATAAATAAATAAATAAATAAATAAATAAATAAATAAATAAATAAATAAATAAATAAATAAATAAATAAATAAATAAATAAATAAATAAATAAATAAATAAATAAATAAATAAATAAATAAATAAATAAATAAATAAATAAATAAATAAATAAATAAATAAATAAATAAATAATACATACATACATACATACATACATACAACCCACTACCCCTCCGGGCGGCTGAGGCCTGGCCGGAGGTACCCGATCTCCCGAGGGTGTCGGTAACACACTGGCCTTTCGAGTCCAACCCAATCCGAAATACTTCCATTCAGGGAAGGGCTCCAATATTCAGCCCGAGGTTTCTCTCGGAGCGTCAGAGGCACCACGAGTAATAAGGGTCCGCAGTGTCCGCCCCACAGCAGCTGAAGGGGGCGGACCCCATATTCTGACATAGTGCAAAGAGCTAGCAGCATAGAGAAAGGAAGTATGGGAGAAGAAATGAAAAAAGATGCAAAGCGAGCTGATAGAATAATACTGGTTACGGGGAAAAATCAAAGTAGAAATAGAAATATAGGAAACCTGTTTTGGAAACCTAAAGAGAAATGGTTGAGAAAAGTAAAGAGTGGAAAAGAAAATATGTTGAGACAACCATGGGAAATAGAGAGAAAACTAGAGTAAGTAATAGAAGAGCGACTATACTACTCAGCAAAGCTAGAAGCCCTGGGAACCAAGCAGTCTTACTAGCAAGGTTAAAGGGAAAACGGCACCAAAATTCATAAAACTAGTCTAAGAAATATGTATGTAGTACAAATTGTATAAAAATAGTAAGAATGGTGTTTGTTGTACTATATTATTTATCTGCAAAACAATTCAGTATAGAATTTAATAGGGTTGTGCAGGTTGCAAGTTCTGCTTGACTTGACGTGCTGCTGGAGACGGATGTATCAGCTCATGACATGGCAGTATAATTGAGGTTCTATACGCTGGGGATTATTGCTGGTAGACAGGGTGAGCACTGCTGCGTAATATAATTTTAATGAGAGACCTGAGAGAATGAAAATGAGGAGAGACTGACGTTGACTCAGCAGTTGATGTAGAGTCCTCTTCAGCTTGCTTCCATGCGCTTTAATTTATGGGACCGCGTTGCTTTTACAGAAACAAGTAAGGAAAAAAAAAAAAAGCGAATCTGCAGCATCTTGACGAAGTACATTGCTTAGAAAGCATTACCAATGACACGCGTAATTCACTTTTCTGAAACATTGTATTAATTCATTATATAATTGCTAGTCTGTATAGAATTTAAATTAAATATGTGTTGATTACATCTATAACATCAGATGCTAACTAACGCTGCGAGTCGTCATTTGTTTAACTCGTTTATCACGATGTAATGGAGTGGATTACTTAACACTAGCATAAAGGGGTCTCCTTTTAAGCATATCATTATCACTTCAGTTTCCTAAATAAACTTTGTACGTTGTGATATCATGCAAAGAGCATTACATAAATTTCAATGTCAGCATGTACCGATGCACCATTTAGAGATCTGAGGATCTGAGTCTTGCTTTAGCCTACCGTATCCCCTTGTATAGTGGCGCTGCTCGAACGGTTACCATGGTTACCTTTTGAGAAGCAGGGCTATACCTACAACGAGATATGTAATTAACTGTTTATGTATACTTTATGTTGGTAAAGATGATCTAATTAGATAAAATAGCCTTTTGTAAGAATATGTTGTAGAATAAATAAGTGACAATCGATAGAGAAAGCCATCCCAATATAAGATTTCTCGTATAAACCTTCCATACCGAGCGGGATGGCTCAGGCGGTGGCGCACATTCGAGAGGCCCGAGTTCGACTCCCATGGCCGACCTACCTACCCATGAGCTTTTCTGAGGTCACCAGGCAAATGCTGGCCAGGTTAATTACATCTCCCAAATTTACTGTCCCTCCATTTCACGTCCATTATCATTTCACATCATCTCTCATCTGGTGGTTTCATTCAGGGTAGAGGTGTCGGTGGGAGCTTCGGCTGTGCTTAGCAGGATGATATACTCTGAGGAACACTCTCCTCCGGCGGTCGAATTCCGGTCTCTGAGCCGCCATATTGGGCCGATATAGAAACGGGGCAGGTGGGATACCTGTTATGCAAGCCTGCCTGGAGTCTTCTTTGCTTTGTGGTGGGAGGTTGGGGGGGGGGTGGTGCGGCCTCCGTTCTCCGAACCGTCCTCGTGACTTTTTCGAGGCCACGGTAGGATAACGGTTGTCCTGGACTGCCGTGGTAAAGCGAAAAGCAGGGGAAGACAGGTAGTGGCGGTGTGACGTCAGTTCTGTCAGCTCTAACCGTCAAATATGCCCCCGAACGAAAGGCAGGTTAGCGTGTGACGTCACCGCGCTGATTTCTGCTGTCCAAGAGGAAGGAAATAGCTTATGTGATGGGGTTCCGACAGCGTAGGAAAGACAGGAAACGTATCGGGTACAACTTACATCTTGGGCGTTGTAATATTAATGCTGACTGCTTTAATTACACAATTGCGCACAGTTTATAAACAATTACATTTTGGCTCTGTGCTATGAGAAAATATATAAAACATCAACTGGTAGTTTATCTGAAGGTCAGGCATGTTATAAAGTAAATAAAATAAAATATAAAGTAATTTTCTCTGCAAATTAAGAGACCAATTCAGAACAGAATTACGTGGACATTTTCCGACAATTTCCCTTTCTTTTTTCTTTAACTAGTTTATCAATGTCAGGACGTAACGTCTGGGAAATTTGTAATCGAAGTCTGCACGTTAGATTGTGATCTAACAAGGTACTTCGGGGTTGGGACTTAGCTAATTTCATTACAGCAAAAAAATGTTCGCACACATATGTCGAGCCAAATATCCGTGCGGCAAATGGATACAACCTCGGAAATCTTGTAAAAATCAGCCAAGTCTTTCTCTTATGTATATTTGTCTTTCAATAAATCGTCACATTATAAATTTAACAGTTCCATTAGATACGTGGCAGCTACATTGTTGTCATCGAGTGTTCTACACCTGATAGAACCCTCAGATTTTGTACTCACAGGCACCTTGGTACTACACGGCTGTTGCTTGACGTCACACGCACTGCAGGCCTCGCTCCCGGCAGAAATACGTCACAATTCTCGAAGCTGTCTTCCTCGGGTGTAAAGTAAAATGTGGCGACCTAGCCCTCTGTATTGTGGTGACTCCTTGCGGTCAGCCGGCTTCTGTTTCTTCTCACCTCATTCTCCCTACCAGGGCTGTCCCACTTGGGAAATAGGTTCAAAAGACTATTCTGGTCCAGGTGCCGAATGCCCTCAGAACAATCCAATCCAATATAAACCTTATAACCAGTGTGAAAGAACGTCTATAAATTAACCTATAAAACCTGAACATCAAAGCATTTAAATCCTATAAAATGTCTTACAACTTATATTTCAGATTACTGAGCTTGCTTTATACCTTGGGATACATGAATCTGAATAAGAGAAGTTCAATGTGCAGTCATAGGCAGTAGTTCAATAGCAGATTCAATCTGTTTCAGATCTGATTCAATCTGCTTTCCGTTATTTTGTACTCACCAACGTGAAAGAACATTTACTAGGCATCCTATGTTTACCAACAAAAGTTTATGAAAACGTAAATTCACCCAAGTTCTACATTGTGTCGCTTATAACTCGAGAGTAGCTCGTATTACATTCTCATTTCCAGTGAAATATAAAGAAAGTTCTCCGGTTGACTACATGATGACGGTCCTGGGAAGCAATCTTGTGTGTTTATATCATCTCATATAAGTCAGACTACGCAGTGTGGGGTTTGCAAGATACCATCTCACTCTATGTTCGTTTTCTCACTTATCTGCCAGCTCACCCACAAAGATTCAGGGTTTGGTTTTACACATTGCTCTCAGGCATGGTATATTACTATTGGTTTTTCTCATGTCATATCTTTCAATAAATACGATTCGCTACTCTTGTGTTGCTCCGGTTAAGCTTTTAAAAATATCTCAATACTGTCGCGAACGCATTGTTGAAGCAAGGCGGCGCGGCCGACGAGTTCAAAGAGATGGGCAGTGCAGTGCGGAGATAAAAGATTGCCGAAACGGTGGGGGGAAGGAGATTTCTGGAGAGATCGTCTTTCTTCTAGCACCTTCTTGATTGAGAACATTCCGGAATAGTGAGTAAGCTATAAAAGGAGCCGCCGCATTGTTAATTGAACTCGTGCACGCGAACAGCTGTGTTAACTTTGTGGTCGATGACCTTGTAAGTTGTATTGTGTATGTGACGTAATTCTGCTACTGTCAGGTTGACCAAAGTGTGTTTCTACGGAAATAAAAGCATTTTTTGGTGTTTGTAACTTGGACTTTTAATGTCACGAACCCACAAAGACATCGGACCAGCCGTGACCGTCATTAGACCCGACGTGGCCAGGGGTTTGCCGTCGAAGAAGTCAAGCCGACCATACCAGCTTGTGACGGTATCGGGCGACACCTTGCCTGTGGAGAAGGAGGCCCTGCTGAAGTTGACCTTGGGACGGAGTGCCGTACGTCAGTGGGTGTTCGTCTCGGAGGTGGCTGAGGAGGTGATACCGGGACTGGATGCCCTCAGGAGCCATGAGGCGACAGTCGGCAGGAAAGTCCTGCGGCTCAATGGAGAGGAGGTGATACTCCAGCAACCCGAAGAACGCCTGGGAATCTGTAGGGTCGTCCTGAGGGAAGACCGATTGTCCCCGCGAGAAGCGAGGTGGTGGCGGCGCGACTGGCAGACCAGCGGACGAAGAACATGTTGCTGGACCAGAAGACGCAGTACACCGAAGTAATTTTAGTTTTCGGTAGGTTCTTGGAAGAGATACTAATCTAATTTCCTTTCATTTATCCAGTAAGCTATAATGAACAATACTAGGTAAACAAGATAGAAAATAACGGGAACAAAACAGTAAATACTGTTTCTGTGGCCTCCTGGTTAGGACGCTAGCTTTCAGATCTTCGACTAGAGACCGGGAAGTTTTCTTTTGCTAGGATTATAGTTCTCCCTAGAGTATGAAAGTATGACAGAGAGTGTGGATCTGCACTAAACGAATGCACACTATTTGCATGAGCAATTTTTCTGATGGCAAAGCCGCCAAAAAACGGCGCCATAACAATGAAAAATAGAAATCAGGAAATAAAGCTCGTTTTTTAAGGAAAAAATGTGAAAGCCTACAAGGGATCATATTGTGACTTTGTGGGTTCGTAGAATTGAAAGCCTTATTTGCAGAAATTTAAAATGCTCTTTATTACAAGTAAAAAACACGCTTTGTACAGCCCTGACAGCAGTAGAATGATGAAACATACACAGACGCAGTCCTCAAGGTCTCTCGTTGCTTCACCACACGTAAACAAACAAAAGAATTCACTTGCGGTACACTTCAAACAGCTGCACATACACAATTAACTCAACTAGCAACAGATTGGCAACCCTCACACTGCGGCTTTTATACCTCCAAACATTGTTCTAGAATTCAGTTGATCGTTCGATAACAATCACGATGATAGTTGGAAATTGAAGCAGCCCCTGACACCTAAGAACACTGACTCGACATATAACCTGATAACAGAAAGACATTGACACAAACGAATGAATATAAATAAATGATAGATTAACGAATATAAATAATTGACGTATAACAGAACAGACATGTGCCATAATGCTGGCATATACCCTGGAGCCCCCGTAGTGACAAGGCCACTCTACGAAGGTCAGCAAACTCCCTTTGTAACCACTGTAAACAAACAACCCTACTCTATTGTCCGTTTTGCCCTCGCAGTCGGAAACCTATCCATTGTCAAAATCTCATGCGTGCCTCTGACAACAAGCTATAAGATTTCGAAAGATTCGCAAACGCATGTCTTAGAATAAATTTTTGCACGCGGACCGTTAGAGAAAGCGTCTCTGATGTTAGGTCCCAAACTGGAAATTCTCAACACTGATATCAAGTGGGGGATACTTAAAGCCAATAGAAAATTGATGTTTGGTCATCTGATTTTGCAAACACCAAGAAATATCTAGAGTATGGGGTAATTCAAGGGGATGGCGGAAACTAGATTTTGCTGGTAAGGACACTTCGGTCCTGAGTGCTGCGTGAGACGGACGCGTATTCGGCGCCGCCTAAGAACTATACGTCCGCGGTATGTACAGAGACCTAGCGCAATGTTTACCAATCTCTCCAGTGAGAATTAGAACAACGAGTAGCGTATTGTGAGGACGATAAGTATACCCAATCCGACTACGCAGTGCTACTGCCTCCGTGTTCCGCATCGCAGTATTGACAGTGACGCTTGACTCAGCAACCACACCGACGGTGGCGAGCGTAGGAATCCAAGGACTACAATAAACTTCTAACAACCAGATTCGAGGTGTCATCATTAACCCACAACCTGTCAGGACGCACCCACTCCTGAGGTCCAGATGAGAGTCCTCATGCGGGAGCTACATGTCACCTCGAACTGACTACAATCTCCCTTTCCTTGACCTCCTCACGCCACCGATCCTTAATTGTGAGGCGTCGAGCACAAGGGAGAGCTCGACGTGGTCCACAAGAAGCCGGGCCGTCTCAAAATTTCAGACTATCTGTCTCTTTCTTTCTCTGTTTCTCTCTCTCTCTCTCTCACTCGGAAAGCGTATAGGGCTCTCCTACGCGCCGGCTGCAGCAGTATAACAATGCCTCGGCGACACTATGTTATCGTTTCAGCTGCAAAAGAAGGGACATTCGCTCAGCAAACATCGGCATAGGTTACTTTTGTACTGAATTCTGATAGTAGATTTGATAATTATTTTGTATCAGTGATTAATATTGTCACCGTGTGACATTGTTGTGCTGCTGCTACAGGCCGGAGCCGGGCGCTTGACGGAAAGAAAAAGACAGGGAAAGGCTCCAGAACGTTCTACCCATTGATGCTACCGTTAAAGTTCTCGAAAGGTCTGAGGCTTTCGATAAACAATGGCTGAAACACTTCTCAAGGTGTTAGAGTGGCAGTTGTTTGTTGTTTATTGCGACAGTCAACGATTGAAGTGTACCGCAGTCATTTGTTTTCGTGCACAAAAACACCGAGTTAGCCTCGAAGAGAGCTGATTGTGAATTTCACTGCAGCAAATGTTGTTTTAGATTTCTGCAAACCGGATTTTCGAAACTACGTAACCCTCGCAATCAAATATTTACTCTTGTTGCATATATCGCGTACTTCGAATTGAATATATATCATCTTTGCTTCTAACATGAAGCTGCAGTAGATAATGAGAATTAGAATGCTATTGTACCTATCCACATATTTACATCCTTCTCAAAAATTTCTTTACTTATCCTCTGGTAGATAATACATCGCTTTATTCCAAAAGTATGCTTCTTCAACCTTTATCTTTCTTCCCATCTTTCAACTATTAGCATTCCTTGTCCATCTTCCTTTACATTCACGTACAAGTTTCCCACATTTTCCACACTCTCAGCTCGTTTACTTGTTAGCATTTTAATGACCACATATCATCCCATTTCTTTTCCCAAAATTCTTTTCCTCTTACTTTATCACATTCTATCATAAAATATACTAAACTCTCCGTTTCTCCACAAATATTGAATTACTTTACGTCATCCCTTCACACTCGTTTCATTAACATTGACCCGTTCTTAAACACAATCCTACCTAAAAGTTTGAGTCTTGCTGTCCACAATTATCCTTAAGTATTACGACTAACTGCACTGTTGAGACCAATTCTTTCCAAACAGTTCCCAAACAAAAGGAACTCATGTTCGCCACAGGAAGTTCTAGTAACGCTAGAAGGTCCACATCGAAAGAAGAGGACGGACACCTAATAAGCTATAATTTGCTTGGAGCCGTAAATCTGCTGAGGGACACTTGCTCTGTAATCTTGCATCCCTAATAGGGCTATAATTTGTTGAAACTGTTAAATCTGCTAAGAGGCACTTGTCCTGTAATCTTGCATGTGTGCCATGTGAATCCGGGACCGGAGAAAATGTTTAGTGAAATAAGGGTTCTGATGTTGGGGGAGACTAGTGTTAGCTAACAACAAGGATAAAAAAGGTTGTCGAACACTGAAAAGCCTCTTCAGCACTAAAATATAGAAGATACATTTTATTAAAGCGTAGATACAATGTGATAACCTATTTCTGATATTGTTCCTTTGCAAGTCAGTGCCTCAACTTTATTTAATAAAATATTTGTTACTTGGACCCTAAAATGCAAGACACATAGGTGAATAATATATACCCGCCTCGGTAGCGTAGATGGTAGCGTGACTGCCTCACGTTCAAGAGGTTCCGAGCTCGGATCTCGGTTAAGGTAACTTACCTGGATACGGTTTTTCCGGGGTTTTCCCTTATCCTGAAAGACGAATGTCGAGTAACTTTAAGCTCTATGAACCCTGGACTCATTGAAACAAGAAGAAAGAATAACTATATAGTTAAAGGTCACAGGTTAAATTTTTTTGAACACTAGCCCCAATACTATGGTCCAAAACTACTTAATAAGCTTCCGGAAAACCTAAAAAATACTGTGTCAGCTGCTAAGTTTAAATCTAAACTGACTAAATTCTTGTTAAGCAGAGCCTATTACAGTATATATGGATATTTTGATGACAACTTCGATGATTTTGAATAATTATGTTTTGTATATATTATTTGAGAGAAAGAGAGGATGAATGACAATTTTTTGACATTTCTAACCGTTTACTTTAAAGAGAGAGTATGTATTACAAATGACATGGCTTAGTTGCAATAATTGTGTTCAAACACTTCACCCATTTCATTCATCGTCCGATATGGCATCTTTGGAGGACGTAAATTACAATAATAATAATAATAATAATAATAATAATAATAATAATAATAATGATGATGATGATGATGATGATGATGATGATGATGATGGTGGTGGTGGTGGTGGTGGTGGTGGTGGTGGTGGTGGTGGTGGTGGTGGTGGTGGTGGTGGTGGTGGTGGTGGTGGTGGTGGTGGTGGTGGTGGTGGTGGTGGTGGTGGTGGTGGTGGTGGTGGTGGTGGTGGTGGTGGTGGTGGTGGTGGTGGTGGTGGTGGTGGTGGTGGTGGTGGTGGTGGTGGTGGTGGTGGTGGTGGTGGTGGTGGTGATGATGGTGATGGCGATGGTGATGGTGATGGTGATGGCGATTGTGATGGCGGTGCTGGTGGCGGTGCTGGTGGCGGCGATGGTGGTGGCGGTGGCGGCGATGGTGGTGGTGATGGTGATGGTAGTGGCGGTGGCGGTGCTGGTGGTGGTGATGGTGATGGCGATGGTGATGGTGATGGTGATGGCGATGGTGATGGCGGTGCTGGTGGCGGTGCTGGTGGCGGCGATGGTGGTGGCGGTGGCGGCGATGGTGGTGGAGGTGGTGATGGTGATGGTGATGGCGATGGTGATGGCGGTGCTGGTGGCGGTGCTGGTGGCGGTGCTGGTGGCGGCGATGGTGGTGGCGGTGGCGGCGATGGTCGTGGAGGTGGTGATGTTGATGGTGATGGCGATGGTGATGGCGGTGCTGGTGGCGGTGCTGGTGGCGGCGATGGTGTTGGCGGTGGCGGCGATGGTGGTGGTGGTGGTGGTGGTGATGGTGATATGATAATATACCGTTTACAGCCTTTTTTATGGTATTCACATAAAAATATGAACAATCAAGGTTAATTCATGACCATACCTTCGTACAAACACTATTAAAATGTTCAAATTGTTGCATTAATTTGTAGCAATTGCTCCTTGAATTCCAACCTTTTTGTAAACAGCTGCTCAAGAATTTTGTAAACACGTTTTTTGCTTTTATGTATCTATATTCAGATTGTCAGTCGGAAGAACGTTATTTGGACTGAGCTGTACAGATGTGTTTGGATCCTCCAGCTACCTTGGGGTTGACCTAGATCACTTACCCTCGAGCGGTTATGGCGTAAGTGTTGGAAGTTTCCGCCTATTGCTGTGCATGGTACATAGCTGTTAGTCCCAATAAAGCACAATGTAGGGGTGACAATCACCAATTGGTTGGCTTCCTCAGCCTTGTCCGTGACTGAATCACATCCTCTGTCTCATCGCGCATCAACCTGGCCCAGCTGACTGCACTTGCGTCACAGATTGACAAAGTGAGTCAGTTATGAATTAGTTTTGAAAACTTAGGAGGAGGGGAAGAGCACGTCACTCTAGACAAATCTTTGCTCTCTCATATTTATCTGACTCTTCAGCTTCAATACTAATCCTTGTTTCACATAAGCTTGCCCCGTATCTCTTAACGGTCACGTGACCTTACCACCTCTCATTGGCTGCTATTGCAGTATAGACTGTTGTGCGGTAAAAATTAGTTCGTTATTTAACATAGTGATATATCTTAATATGTTGGAAAAGAATTGTCAAATTTATATTTTCATAACTGTTTGAATTAAATATATCACACAACACAGTTGATTTATCTGAAATGCATGTTAATTCTTAAACGAAGTAAAGAGGAGGTTCCCTTGCTCTCAAGCACATGGCACGATAGCACGTGATTTAGCGGTAGTGATGACATATTTGTTTATATGGCTTTTATCACTGACCTTGTTTTGAACTGGATTAGTTACATATCGCCATTCGAAGGTATGTTGTCCCGAGTGCGAGAGCTAAATTATTTTATTGATCGTTTATTGGGCGTGTACTTATTATATGTATAATGGCAGAGTCTAGCGCCAGTTTTTCGCTGAAGCATCGCAAGGGAAAACCTTTACAAAGCGGCGAAAAAATAGTGGTGCATGTTTTTAATGCACTCACAGAGAAGAATCCGTCTTTGTCAGTGAGAGAAGTCGAACAGTTGTGCTCTGAACTTACAGGTGTGTTGGATGCGTAGGAATATTGTGACATGAAATTGGGACAACAGGAAAACTTACCACTCCAGGGGCGATATTGCTGTGTGGCGAAGACGTTATTTAAGGACAATCAGACTGTACCGGGATACAAGTAGCAAAGTATACTACCTTGACGAGACTTGGGTGAATGAAGGGCACACGACAAGTATGGCGTGACACGACTTTTAAGACTGAAAGACAAGCATTTTTACAAGGTATGTGTGCTGGTTTAAAAAGTCCCAGTGGAAAAGAACGAAGGCCTTTTATTATAAACTTGTTTCAGTTTCATTGCTCATTCATTCAGTTTCAACTTGCTCAGTTTCATTATAAACTTGTATTTTTGCATGTCTTCATATTCTTATTTGTATGATTTTAGCTATCTTCCTGCCAATTATTATGACGTTTACTTCAGGTTTAAATGTGGCGGGAAGGTACTGCCTATGGCATATGACGCGAAAGCATTAGCCAATTAGGGTGAGGGGGAGGAGTATTATATTATTATTATATTATATTATTATTGCACGCGGAGTATTATATGTCAGCGGGGCAAGCTTATATGAAACAGAGATTAGTTTGGACTGAATTTGCGAGATTATTTGTTTGTTTCCAACAAACTATTTATCTGTGGTACAAAAGTATTTATGGAGTTTCCACCAGGTAGCGCTTATTCTCAGTCGCTGCTTATACGATTTACAACTGCAAAGCCATCAGTAATGCCTAACAAAAACCACTATCCTTAACCGATTTAGTCTGATTTAGGTCCAAAGCTGTGGTGCCATATTTAGCAAAAGGGAGCGTGAAACATTATGAAAAGAGAAAGATTCCCCACTCCAGTCTCGAATCAAATCCGGGCACTCTGGGTTGAGAAGTTAGAATTAGTAATAAGCAGTGAAATAATACACTATTTCCCTCAAGATAGTAATTTCTTTCTTCGTTCTAATCTTTGCCTCCAGTTGATAAAACCTGTGTATAAATTTTATCTTTCTATGCTGAGCTTTTGTTTATTTCTCTTTAACTGACGTTATTCTCAGCGTCGCATGCTCTATTTGGCGTCAAAGACCTCTTTATCAGGCTCGAGGTTCCTTTACCATGTAAATCTGTGACATGGCATCATCGACTTTATTTCTCTTCGAAGGATTGAACCCGTAAGCTCGGAAACTAGAGGTTAACATGTTACCATTGGGAACAACATTTGCTCTATGTGAAAGAGGCAATTTTGTGCATATTGTTGCCAGGCCTTGCTGAAAACGTTAACAGAGAAAGCACTTGACCTTTACTGGCGCTGTGCTTCATCCAAGAAAAGCGTAATTATACAGCTGGGAAGTTTTAAGATGCCATTTTCACCCGTTAATGCATCAAAATGTCCCAGTGCAAGACTACATACAAATTAAAGTTCGAAATATTAGAATCTGGAATTGCAATCACAATAGAAATTTAGTCCTTGTTCTTTTTATTAGGTACCCACGGAACTCGTGCTTTTGTAGTAACGGAGGCAATGTGTGTCTACCACCTATTCTGCAGAAAAGTACAATCGTAGATTGCAGGCTCAAACACTGGACAACACCCTCTGAGATCGTCCGCCCCTACCATATTGATCCAATACCCTTTCTCACTGAAACACACAGCCTCCTGAAATTGTCCCTCTGGCGTTTCCAAATGCTGCACGTTTATGTAGTCCCTCAAGGAGTAAATAATCATTCATATACAACAATATACATGCTCATGGTCCCGACTTTTAAAAAGCAGGCCTTTCAATTCTCCTATTTCGTAGTATCTGCAAATCTCTTCTTTGTGAACTTTATAATCTAAGGGCGATTTTAAATATTCTTGCCTCTTTAATTCTACTTTCTCACTTAGAGTGTACACAGAATTCAGAGGGTTACATGTAGAATTGAATTAACAAACTTTCGGAGGTTACAGAGCAATGCAGCACTTGTGACCAGAAACTTGGATCATGCGCAATGATTTTTCACGTAAATATTACTAATGATAAATCCAAATAAATAAACACAATAAGAATTCGGTACTGCTTTGTACTCCACAATAGTTAATTTCTCTTCGACAAGCGCTAAAATACAAGGTGGAATCAAATGAAATTGTTAAAAATATAATAACAATTCGAATTTCCTTCCATTGTTCTGTAAGGTGGCGTTACTGTTACCAAAGCTGTAAAGAAGGCCCGAAACGTGGCAGCACAAGTCAAATAATTGACAGCCTTTCAGCCCTTCTCTACGAGGCAGAAGTGCTTTCACTTCCATGGTTCAAAACTGAAGAGTGCAATGCACATATGCAACAGTTTTAATATCTTTCGGCGCCGCTCTTCCTTCCTTGGACCCAAGACGTCAGTAATACAGGGCTGATCAACAAAGACTGAGAATGTTTTTTCCCTGTGGCTTCCGTGATGGTTTCGTATCTGTGACACAAATATTTGAAAAGAGCGGGTTTTTATGTATAATGTTGGTAGGCGGCAGCACTTTCGTATTGGTAGGTTGGTAGTAATGCTCTATTTTGTAGACCCTACGTGCATTTTCGCATACCAGACAGTGGAGGTGACGCGAGAGGAGCAGTACAGCGTAATCAAATTCTGTTTTCGTTTAAACCATATAGCCACCGGAACTTACGAAAAGCTGAAGCAAGCGTGCAACAGTGTTTAGGTGTAAGGCTAGAGGCAGCGCCGTGGCTCAGTTGTTAGACCGCTTGGCTCTCACCAAGGCGGCCCGAGTTCGATCTCAGGCGACCGCAAAGTGAGATTTGTGGTGGAGAACAGGGCGCTGGGGCGGGTTTTCTCCGGGACCTCCGGTTTCCCCCGCCATCTCATTCCACCGGTGCTCCATCTTCATCTCATATATTATCAGTGTCACCGCCTGCGGTGTCGTTTGTAGTAAAAGCGGGCGTTAAACACTACACATTTCACATGTAAGGCTAGAAGATTTCACGGCGAGCATTTCTAATCAAGGCTTCGTGGGTGATCAGTGTCAAATTAATAAACGTCGAGCTTTCGGCCATTGCAAACGCCATGGCCTTCTTCAGGATCCTGAATAATATTTTTTTTTTTTCAAATTCTACCTCTACAACAAACGGAAATAGTGGTTCTCAAGTTGTGATATATACCTCAGAAATAAGTACAAGAAGCCCAACACAATGTTTGCCCAAAGTTGCATGTTAATATGCATGTAACGTATAAAAGGATGTTATTAGAACATCAAGCAAGCTCACACAAATCCATATAAGCTGCCACTACACCAGTGTAATGTTTTTCCTCACAGATTTACGTGCACATCTCTGAATGTACACACATTAAATCTTATTTGGCATTTGTTCAGTTTATCATGAAATGCACTTTTATATGTTGTTTAATTGAATCCTGTATGTTACTGATAGGGGCCTTATTTATTGCTAAGCATTGAATCTGTCGTTTAACATAGTATTTCTTAAAAACGTTTTTAGGCTTTTCAGAATGGAAAAGCAAAGTTCAGGTTCCTCAGTCCCCTCAGCGTTGTCATGATAATTTTCAAAAGCTTTGTGACTTTACTGAACACTGACGAAGGTTTATTTTCGTAATGAAATGAAAACGTTTCAATGCTCCTATAATGTTAGTCATTTCGTCGTTAAATTAGCTGCAACTCTTTGTGCAGTTTTCTGTGCTGTACAAAAGGATAGAATTGCATCACTCGTATGAAAATTTCTTCCGGGAAACGTTCACAAACATCCTTAAATAAGTCATTACATAGCAAAGATGCAGCTCTTAGAGTCCATTATCAGCAGATCTATCTTTGACAGTAGTTGTGATGACGCCACACACCTCCTTGGGCATCTCCAGCCCTTGCACATTCCATACTTTTTTCTTTTCTTTGGTGGCTGTGGAAATTTTTCACTTAAGTTTTTGTGTACTTCATCAGTATTCAATCTGGTTCACCAGAGACGATCTTCCTACAGGTTTGAGACAACCTTACTGTTACCTTGTAACCCCTAGGTGGCTTCGTTTCAAATTCATTCATTCAACTGCATTTAACTAGCATGTTCTTAAGCATACCTTACCAAGCGAGGTGGCTCCGCGATAACAAGTGAGGGTCGCAATCTCCAAATCCTACGTCTGATCTGCCAGTCGTTGTTTTCCCTGGAGAGCATTCTGTAATACTGCAACTGTTCGTCTTCCATTTTTGTTTAATATCCTGGCTTTGTTTCAGAATTGGAGGAACAACCGAGTGAACGGCGTACAGGGTGAAACTGTTTTGAGTAAATATCTTGACTCAACTTTGGGTGTGTGACGAACTCCCAGCTGAAAGGAGAACGTCCTGAGTGGTTGGTCTCGCAAGTGTGAGGAGATCACACGTTAGAAACCCCTTCATCCTCTGTATGCTTTACTTCAGTCCTTCCTCCCTGAGGTTCATATTTAATAATAGGTTTACTATATGCCTCCGTGCCGTGCACAAAATCCACTCTACTCTAAACTTGGCTTACATTATTAAAACGAGGTCATTAACGAGATTGTTTACTGACCAATCTTACAGGACATAAATGTCAGCTCTCGTTGAACCCATTCTTCCCTCTTGTTTGTCCTGGAGTTGATATCTAGCAAAATTAAATTCCACGAACCGAACTTCCAAAACATCAGATTCGTGCAGGTAAACAAGTCTAACGCTGTCTGTCTGTTAAATCCAATACGACCTACAGCAGAATCTCAACGGGCCCTCGGCAACACAGTCGAGTATTTCAGTAGGTTAATTCTCTTCAAGGACTTCATAAATCCACAACGGGCAGTTTCTCTCATCAATCAATTCACTCATTAACATGCAGACAAGCCTGCTGTTTACATTTTAACGTTCTCCAGGATATAAAACAGTGTTACGCTCTAACATGCCAACCCCTAGTCCACGCAACAGATATATCAATGTCGTGTCGTCAAAATGCATGTCACAGTATCTACAGCAATGGATCAAAGTTAAAAATAGAATATTATTTATGTTAAACGTGTTAATGGAGAGATAAATATTTATAGAAACGCTTCTATCACTTAGTTCCTTGTAAATACAGAAGGAACCGGATGTACAGTATCCTTAAGCAATAGATACTCAGTTCATTTAAGAGATGATCGCTTTGTGACGGCTTTGAAATTCCTTTCTCTTTGTATGGTCAGGAGAAATAAATGAATAACCACTTCCTATTTGAGAAAAGTAGGTGCACTAAATAAATTCAAACTAATAATAATGAACATGGAAAGAGAGTCAGACTGAAAAATTCATTTCCATAGCCGGGATTTGAACCACGGATCTTCTGGTTGCCGTACAGCCGCTCTAACCCTTGAGCTACTATGGCCAACGTGCCGACATGGAAATTAATTGTTCTTTCACACTAGCCATGTGTAGGCTGAAGGACGGAAATATAGCTGTCAGACTGAAAAATTCAATGCCATAGACGGGATTTGAACCACGGATCTTCTGGTTGCCGTACAGCCGCTCTAACCCTTGAGCTGCTATGGCCAACGTGCCGACATGACGTTAAATTCTCCAACTGACTCGTGTTTTTCCCCGGTAAACCATTTAGGAGATCTCATAAACACATGAGACAACTACCTTAATGGCGACTTACAACGTGTAAGTACTTTAAGGCCCGGGCTTTATAGTTAACCACTATTAGGTTAATTAATGGAAATTAATTGTTGTTTCACACTAGGCGTGTGTAGGACGCACTATGAAAGGATAGAGCCAGACTGAAAAATTCAGTGTCATAGCCGTGATTTGAACCACGGATCTTTTGGTATCCGTACAGCCGCTCTAAACCGTTGAGCTACTATGGCCAACGTGCCAACATGACATTAAATTCTCCAACTGACTCGTGTTTTTCCCGGTAAACCACTAGGAGTTCTCATAAACACATGAGACAACTACCTTAATGGCGACTTACTATGCTTTAAGTACTTTAAGGCTCGAGCTTTATAGTTCAGACCACTGTTGTACAATTAATGGAGATTAATTCTTCTTTCACACTAGCCGTGTGTAGGACGCACTATGAAAGGCTGAAAAATTCAATGCTATAGCCGGGATTTGAGCCACGGATCTTCTGGTATCCGTCCAGACGCTCTAAACCATTGAGCTACTATGGTCAACATGCCAACTTGACATTAAATTCTCCAACTGACTCGTGTTTTTCCCGGTAAACAACTTAGGAGTTCTCATAAACACATGAGACAGCTACCTTAATGGCGACTTACTATCCTGTAAGTACTTTAAGGCTCGAGCTTTATAGTTCGGGCCACTATTAGGTACAATTAATGGAAATTAATTGTTCTTTCACAGTAGCCGTGTGTAGGACGCACTATGAAAGGGTACAGCCAGACTGAAAAATTCAATGCCATAGCCGAGATTTGAACCACGGATCCTCTGGTATCCGTACAGCCGCTCTAACCCTTGAGCTACGTGCCAACGTGCCGACATGACATTGAATTCTCCAACTGACTCGTGTTTCTCCCGGTAAACCACTAGTAGTTCTCATAAAAACATGAGACAACTACCTTAATGGCGACTTACTATGCTGTAAGTACTTTAAGGCCCGGGCTTTATAGTTCGGACCACTATTAGGTCAATTAATGGGAATTAATTTTTCTTTCACACTAGCCCTGTGTAGGACGCAATATGAAGGGGTAGAGCCAGACTATATATTTTCTATGTGGTTTTATCCATCTCTTGCGTTTACCAGTTATGCAAGAGTCTTTGAGAGTGAGAACTTTAAGACTGTTCTCATAAAATTCATGTACTCATTTTGTTATGAAAATATCCTAAGCATATGCTGATTTGATAATTCGTTAGTCATTTTTGAGAAAATGAAAATTATTGAACATTTGCCCATGTGAATAATATATAAGCCGAGGCAAATTTGTTTGAACATCTTTGTGTTTCATCCTTGGAAAAACCAAACTAACAAAGAATAGCGAATTCCTATTTTAAAATGCAAAACCACACAAGAAATATGTCGAAAAGGGTTAACTTAACAAATATATACAGTGTTATAGAACTGTAAGCAGGGAATTTTGCACTGCGGCCAAACTTGGTCTATTGCACCAATGTCCCAAGTGAGCATCCCCGGGAAGAAGGCTGAGGTAAGAGGAGACAGAGGGTGGCCGACCCAGTGAATCACGACAATGCAGAGGGCAAAGTCCCTATAATTGACCAGTTGGAAACTCCCCGACAGGCCAGCACAACCGGCAGATCACCCGACTACCCCAACAGACTTGGCTCGGAGACCGGAGGAAGCTTTACTCAGAGACTATCATCCTGCCATGCAGCGCCGATACTACCGCCGACATTTCTACCCTGAAATATACCATCAGATGAGAGATGATATGAAATGATAATAAAGATGAAATGGAGCGACAATAAGTTCGGGGGATGTTATTAAACTACTCAGCATTCACCTGGTGACCGGGAAAACCCTCGAAAAAGCCATTGTTCAGGTAGGTCGGCCACGGGAATCGAACACGTGCCTCCTGTAGTAAATTTGTGTATTATGTGTTTCAAATGGGAAGAGTTGTCGCCTGTAGCGAATCAGATGCGTTAGAGCCGTCATCGTTACCACCTCGTTATCCTCTCTCTTTTAATATTCCCCTCTCTCTCTCTCGCACACTTGCGGCTGTTCTTGGCATTAACGCAAACTGAATTTTCCAAAGTGTTATAATAATGCAGATGTTGAAATCAATTGTAACGTGGATATTCGTATATTACGCAAATGTTTTAATTATTTGGTTTAAAATTAATTATAGTTTATGAATTACTTATTTTTCTAGTACAATGGAAATACTAGCAGGACATCCATATAGCTGTGAATGTCACTTACGTTAAGAGATAATTCGTCATTGTCATTGTCTTCAGCGTCTGAGTACTGCAAATTTATGACGATAGGTTCCAAAATCTCGTTACCTGCTATTTCTTTCCAAAAGTCGTCTTCTTGTAGCTTATCTGATGTCTCACGCAGTTTTCCCAGTCTTGTTGTGTTCCTTGTTAATTTCTTTGTGAATAAGTCGTTCAACGTCAGTCAGTTTAAAAATACTATTTCTATTTGCAACATAATGTGAGCCTACATTAACTCAATTGGATTGTTCTAGCAGTAGTAAGGGAGGCGCGAGGTGTATCGTATCTCATTGATACAACTGATACACTTTTTCATGGAAGATTAACTGAATAATGCTGCTTTGAACTCTCTAGAGTAAATAGAGATTACGAACCATTCATAAACAAAGATATAATGTGACCAGACACGATTGCCAGACTAGCAAGAAGTGTATTGTTTCCTCTCATCGAATTTAACAAACACCTTGGCTTATTCAAAGTACATATTTCTTTTACCACGTCATGTCAAATGTTTACGTTTCAGATCTGAGTAATTTCAAATATACATTCACGCATACATGCCAACCAATAATGATATTCATTACAGTGCTTACGTCGCCATGCATTGTTATTGTATCTAGTTTATTTATTTGTATTAGGAAAACTATTTGAGATAAAAATATGGGGTCTTTACGGTTATGTTAAATACATTACAATTTCCTTCCACGTGGATCAGTTTTGGTAAAATCTGAATTTTTGTCTTATCGCGAATAGTACGAGGGCTGTACAACAAAGAATGAACATAATTTTTTACGGTCATAATTTTTCGCACGTAAATTCATACTTATTATATTCTGTTAGCTTAATGTGAAACAAACACGCCGTAGTAGTTTCATTGTTGGTACTCCTGTTTCCCTTCTGTGAGAACCAGGCAACTTCAGACATGTTCAGTATCGCCTACAGCTGCAATGGAGGTAATATGCAGTTAAAGTTGATGTTAGAGGAAGATCCGAAGTTTCTTTCAAACGTAGTCACTGCTGATGAAACTTGGCTACATCATTTTGATCCTGAGAGCAAACAGCAAATCTCAATGTGGAAATCTCCTTCATCACTAAACCGCAAAATAGCAAAAGTGGTTGCTTCTGCTGGGAAAGTTATGGTCATCCCATTCTTTGATACTCATGGAATGGTTTATCAGTATGTTGTACCTGCACACACATCAGTAACTGGACAATACTACAGGGATGTCCTGAAAACATTGCAAGTCCGTATCAGACGCAAAAGACCACATTTCCGTGAAGCAGGCTGGATGCAGCACCACGATATTGCGCTGCTGCATATTGCCAATGTTGCTCCTGAATATCTTGCAAAAATCAAAGTGAAGTGCACTCCTCACCCTTCCTATAGTCCAGATTTAGCTCCATGTGACTTTTTTTCTTTTGCGTAACTTGAAGAAACGCCTTTGTGGGAGGCATTATCCATCATCAGAAGTAATGGTGAAGGCTGCGGAGGCGATTTTGAAGGATCTCTCAAAAAATTGTTTCCAGCATGTCTTTGAAGACTGTCAGAAACGCTGGGACAAGTGCATCGCATTCAGGGGAGACTATTTTAAGAGGGACCATCAAAATTATAAGGTTGAGTAAAGATACGTTGTCAAGGAAGTTTTGTTATCATTCTTTATTGAACAGCCCTCGTAAAGCATCATCCCATTTGAAACACATAATAGTAATATTTTGTTTATCTCTTACGGTCTCCAGTTATTCATGTTCAGAAAGAAATGGATTTCGGAAGCTATTCCCAGAATATGCAAGATATTGTTCATTTGTTTTTGAAATATCTTAGCTACCTAATAATTGAATCAACATCGTTGGAGCCAAACTTTTTTAAACAAGTTTCTGTTTAAAGGGTAGTTTGGAATGCAGGAATTGCTATCTATGTAAGTCTGCGTGACGCATCCAAGTTTGGTATTCAACCGACCTTTTGATTTTACATACATACATATACATATACACAGTTGATTTTATAGAACTGTTTTCTTTTCATTTAAGAAGTCTTAAAACATGCACTTGCGGTGAAATCAAATATTTTCATCAAATTCATCAAATTTTTTCTGAAATTATTGCAAGAACGTGGTAGAGAATGTAAAGGCTATTAATGTTAATTTGGAGAGGTCATTTAACGTTGATGGACGTATCCATGTTATCTAAAAAGACGATAAGTATGAACTCATATAAAGGGCAATGTGATGATGCGTTTTTATTTTCTACCCGCCATTGATGCGGGTTTGCCTGCGGCGTGCAGATACGACAGTCAGGGGCATTTGCTGCAATTATGAAACATTGATAAGAGAAGCAGAATGCGCAATTTGGTTTTAGCACCGATCCCATTGTGATGTTGCATGTAGCAGAAAAGAGAATGAAACCGGACTGTATTGTCGTGGGGCAATTCCATTCTATATCTTCTCCATTTCCATACAGTGTCATTGAACTTCGTGTATAGAAGGGGAAATCTGCGAGTAGCAGGTAATTATTGGTCTCTGCGTATGCGCGCACAAAGCGAAGGTACATGAAATCTATGTGTAACGGCTGCACGTTATGTAAACCTTATATGGGGACATTGAACTCAGGTACAAAGCGAGGTTTGATGTATTACATTCATGTCACTTGCCCAACCCACTATCTCTTATTTTGGTACAACATCAAATTGATAAATCAATAAAACTGTTCCTACGAATGCAAATCGTTATACCTTCTTCAATATAATGGAGATAAATTGTTTCGAAAATAGGAGGGTCGTTTGACAAGTATGGTAAAAAACAAAGAAAATTTTTTCCCCCCATGAACATCTCAGCTTATTTCTCGACGTGGTCTCCATTGATGGCTATACACTTGGTCCAGCGATGTTCCAGCTTTTTCATCTCGTCGGAAAAATAGGTTTAGTCAAGGTCTGTAAAATTCGTTGACGGTGGCTATCACTTCTTCATTTGATGAAAAGTTCTTACCTCCAAGCTAAATTTTCGAGTTAGCGAACAGGAAGAAGTCACTTGGGGTTAAGTCTGGTGAATGAGGTGGACGAGGAACCAATTCAAAACCCAATTCATGCATTCTCGCCATTGTGATTGCTGATGTGTGTGATAGTGCATTATCCTGGTGAAAAAACACATTTTGTGTTTCAATCTCGGTCTCTTTTCAGGCAACTTATGTTGCAATAGGCTTCAATTAAAGTTCTGCCTCTTTCCAATGGGTCTATGAGGATTCCTTGAGAATCCCAAACAGTAGCCATCGACTTACCAGATGACCAAACCAGATCATGAATTTGTTCAATGATGTCCTGTTTGGGAACCTCAATTGCACGAACAGAGCGCGATTCGTCTTCGCTACTTCTACGTCCACGTTTAAATTCATTGATCCAAAAGTAAATGGTCTTCAAAGTTGGTACAGAGTCCGTGTGAACTACATCCAATTTAGTTTTGACTTGTGCGGCAGTCCAGCCCTTCAAATGAAAAGTTTAATAACAGCAGAACTACTGTCCAGCAACGCAAAGAAGGTCTTTGAAAGGTATGTGCTGCGTTACACAAGGACAGCGAATGTGTGTGGCAGAGAATGCCTGCTACACAAGGAGCAGAACCGTTAAAAACATGATCTGTATTCACTCGGTACACTAAAACTGAGGAGATTCATTCACAAATGTAGAAGCCATCAGAATGTTTTTGAATGGTCTGTAACTGTACTGACATGGGATGTCATAAATCTGTCCAGGAAGGGTGTGGGAGCGTTCGCCAAGCCCCCTGCGTCTCAGGCCTCGAAGACTTACTCTCCTGTGGACGGCAGTACGTCCAGTCACAGCTGACTAGTTCAGGTGGCTGTCAGCAATGAACTACATATTGTAGCACATACAAATTTTCTGTACAATTTTTGCATAATCAGGCTTAGCACTTACTAAGTTGCAACAAAAAATTCCCATCCCTTTATGGAAAATTACCATACTTATCAAACGACCTGTGTAATTTGTTACACATAATAAAAGGTGTAGATGAAACTCATTCGAGGCTCACTATAGAGTATTATACACTTGGATAGTATCTCTAAGAAAATTGGAACACAGAAAGAAATTCATAAGCTGAAGCGATGTTCAGATCTGCAATGAACAAAATGCAGCCTTGGGCTAAGAAGCATTCGAACTACGAGATACGAGGGCTGTTCAATAAAGAATGATCACAATGTGTTTTTGACAATGTACCTTTACTCATCCTCATAATTTTGATGGTCCTTCTCAAAATAGTCTCCCCTGAATGCGACGCACTTGTCCCAGCGTTTCTGCCAGTCTTCAAAGACATGCTGGAAACCATTTTTCAGAGATCCTTCAAAATCACCTCCGCAGCCTTCACCACTGCTTCTGATGATGGATAATGTCTCCCACGAAGGCGTTTCTTCAAGTTAGGGAATAGAAAAAAGTCACATGGGGCTAAATCCGGACTATAGAGAGGGTGAGGGATGCACTTCACGTTGATTTTTGTAAGATATTCAGCAACAACATTGGCAATATGTGGCCGCGCATTATCGTGGTGCAGCATCCAGCCTGCTTCATGAAAATGTGGTCTTTTGCGCCTGATATGGACGTACAATGTTTTCAGGACATCCCTGTAGTATTGTCCAGTGACTGATGTGTGTGCAGGTACAACATGCTGATAAACCATTCCATGAATATCAAAGAATGAGATGACCATAACCTTCCCAGCAGAAGCAACCACTTTTGCTATTTTGAGGGTTGGTGAGGAAGGATACTTCCATACTGAACTTTGCTGTTTGCTCTCAGGAACAAAATGATGTAGCCAAGTTTCATCAGCAGTGATTACGTTTGAAAGAAACTCCGGATCTTCCTCTAACAACAACTTTAACTGCATGTTAACTCCATTGCAGCGGTAGGCGATACTGAACATGTCTGAACTTGCCTGGTTCTCACAGGCGGGAACCAGGAGTACCAACAATGAAACTACTACGGCGTGTTTTTTTCACATTAAGCTAACAGAATATAATAAGATTGAATTTTTGCGGCGAAAATTATGACCCTAAAAAATTATGATCAATCTTTATTGAACAGCCCTAGTACTATATAAACAATATATCTATGGATTGGAATTGGAAATGAGAATCCTCAAGGGGAGACTAAAAGCACTCTTTCGTAAATCTGCTAGATTCATTACTTTTATCTCAGAAAATGTTTTGAGATATGATACTGAAGTTTTACAGGATGAAGCTCAATCAATGCCATTAAGTCTACAAGTGCTTTTATACTATTAGTTTCTTTCATAAGAAAGACGAAGTGTTATCCACAATTACACTATCTATTTTAATGTTTTGAATTAGCAGAAAGCATGTCCTTTTTCTACTCTTTTATAACCCATCTTTATAAACGCCTATTCCTCTACTTACTTCATGATAATCGTATTAAACATTATCTCACTGCTAATTTTCTTGTAGTTGTAAGAATATTATGAGAATAACCTAGGCTTTAAGCGACAGTCAAATATTTTAAGATCTGGTAGTGCCCGCCTCGGTAGCGTAGATGGTAGCATGTCTGCCTCACGTTCAAGAGATCCCGAGTTCGAATCTCGGCCCGGGGAGTTACCTGGATAAGGTTTTTTCCGGGGTTTTCCCTTAACCTAAAATACGAATGTAGGTAACTCTAAGCTCCATGGACCCTAGGCCATTTGACAATCATTTCACCGAATCCATTCGTCGTTCGGTATGACTTAAAAAGTTAAAGGACGTAAATTACACAAAAAAGAGATCTGGTAGTTTTGAGGCATGATTGAAATTGAGTTCGCTTTGAATGGCGAAGAGATAAAAAGGAATAGCGACTTCCCATTTGAGAAACGAATAATTATTGAAAAATACTTAAAAATAAGGAGTTATATCTCCGAAATAATATTTCCTACAGAAGGAAAATATGTATTTTACATTAATTATGTGTTTCAATGAGGTTTTAATGTTTACTGATTTAGCCTAAAAGTCATGAACAATGAAGACGGCTTCTGGGGATATTCCGAAAAAATACGAGAGCTGATAATTCATTAAGACTGAGACAATATTTCACAAATATTTATTACTGCAATTCAATTTTTACATGATCTTCTTCAAATTACTCCCCACCTACTTCAATGCACTTTTTATAGTGTCTCTGCCAGTCTTTGAGCACGTGTTGCAGACCATTCTTTGTTAGGTCCTTGAGAATCGCCTCACTTTTCTTGAGCACTGCTTCAGAGTTCTCAAATCTAATACCCCTAAGCTTTGCCTTTAGTGATGGGAATAAAAGAAGTCACAGAGTGTAAGATCAGGGCTATAAAGTGGATGTGGTACACAGGTAATGTTGAATCGAGCCAGAAACTACATGACTTGATTTGCGACGTGAGGCCGTGCATTGTCATGGTGAACTCTCCACCCAGTCCGAGAAAGCTCTGGTCGTTTCTTTGCAATGTGGTTCCTCAGTGTAGCCAATAATGATGCTGCTGTAGTGTGAGGGGAAACTGCATACTGGTAAATCATTCCATTACAGTCAAAAAATGTAATCACCATCACTTTCCCTGCAGATGGAACAAGTTTTGCCTGCACCTCTCGCGTCACCTCCATGGTCTGGTATGCGAAACGGACTAGGGTCTACAAAATAGAGCCTACCAATATGAGAGTGCTGCCGCCTACCGACATTATACATAAAAGCCCGCTCTTTTCAAATATTTGTGTTACAGATACAAAAGTATCACGGAAGCTACAGGAAAAAATCAGTCTCAGTCTTTGTTGAGACCTCGTGTATATATATTAAATTTGTCATTAAACTATCTTAAACATATCACATTTTAATCAAATTTGTTAGAGCTAGTTTTATAAAATCAAAAATTTCGAAGAATGTTACATATAAAGGGTATTTTGCAGTGGGGAACGTGCTTGAAAATCGTGTCGCACTCTAGGAAGAAGCTCCCACATTGCTTTAACCGACTCGCACGCATGCACACACACACACACACACACACGCGCGCGCGCGCGCGCGCGCACACACACATACGGCCTTTTTCTAACAATGTCTTTTTATTCAGTGAAACTAAAGCTGTATTTCCTCTGAAATCCTGTTTTCGAATTTTTAAAGGAATACTTTCTCTACTTCCTTTAAGTACTTAGGAGAGAAAGTAAAAAAAAAAATGTAGTTTTTTGTTTTACAATTTTCACCAGTTAATTTTCTCTTAATGTATTATAGCAGAAAGTCCATTCTCATTCACTTTTTGAGTGGCCTTCGTACGTAGGAACTACATTTCATGTAAAAATTGTTAAAACACTCAACAAAGTTTCTGGATTTAACGGAATCAGTATTTGAGTGCGTTTACATAGGAGATTGGATGAAAATTAATACCCCGGGAACAATAAATGATTGACAGCATCAACGCGCTACGTGCCCTTGTATGTTACTGACATCCATGTTTCAAAAAGCGATGGCTGGTGTTGAAAAAAAAAAAAATGTACGAACAAAATAAAATCGCTCAATGCACCAATCCTTTAAACTTTGGTGCTAATGGCTTATTGGTACTATTACTTTCGAAGGGTTTTCTACTTTTCAGTCGTTATTCTTTATTCCCATTCTCCATTCTTGAAAATTCTGCCGATGTTCTTATTTCAAATTCTGGCCCGTCATTATCGGAACTATACCGTTTCAATTTATTCTCGGTCTTCTAGGTTTTCTCCTTCCTGATGGTGAACATTCGAGAATGATTTCAAGCCATCTTTCTTATGTCATTCCTCGTAATGGCCATACCACTGAAGAGCTGTTCTTTCAATTCTGTCTGAGACTGGTCCATCCATCCCCATTAACTGCCTCACTTCTTCACTGCTTTTCCTCTCCAACCTGATAGTATCTCACCCATCTCCATTGCCTGTATAATACTTTTTGATTCTCAGAACTATCCAGCTCTGTGTTTCATATGCCGTAATAGTTCTCTTTGCCGTTCTAAGAATATGTGGTTTTATTTGTTTATATAACTCTACTCTGTATAACCCCATTCCATATTTACGTAGGCCATCTGTCCTGTAACATTGTGCAGTTTAAAGCGAACCCAAGGATTTCAATTGTTTTACGGCTTTAATGTTCTCTTATGGTAGGATAATATCTCAGCCTGCATTATCTATTGCTTAGTATTCAGTGTGTTTTTTTTCCTTGCTTGCCGTCAGTTTTGCATCGAATGCCTCCAGTAGCTTTCTTATTAGTTCTTAAAATACAGTAAAACTTCTCTAAAACGGAACGCAATCATTCCGGCATTTATTTTTTGTTTACACAAGACCGTCTTACAGAGAGTTGAATTTGAATACAATTACCAAATAGTCGCACAGGTTAACAGTGAAGGAGTAATTCTAGTAGGGGAGGGGATCCGTCCCCTTCAGCTGCCGTGGTGCGGGCGCTGCGGACCCCTAGCACTCGTGGTACCTCTGACGTTACTAGAGGAACTTCGGGCCGAACATTCGAGCCCCTCCCTGATAGGGAGTTGTTCGGATTGGGTTGGACTCGAGTGGGCAGTGGTTTCCGATTCCCGTGGGAGATCGGGTACGTCTCCGGACGGGGTTGAGGTAAGCCATATGTTCCCGCGTAGAGTCTGTTTAGTTAACGCGTATGCACGTCGGCTGCTGCCTTTGACGAACCCTTATAATGGTTTTACAAGACAGACCCTCCTTCTCGCAGTCCGTTCTGCAAGGTTGCCACCTCTCTCGATACGTCATGGGTAACGTACGAGGTTTCGTCTAAATAAATTATCTTATGTCCATTACTGCAAAACTTCCTTAGTTTTGACGATATATATATATATATATATATATCGTACTGCGAAACTTCCTTAGTTTTGACAAATATAGCTACAAGCTACAATTCTACTGGATTCCATAATAACCCTTAACTTATTCCAAGTGCGGTATTTGAAACCCAGCTCCTTTAGGAGACCGCGCAAAGTGAAGCGGACATAAAGGAAATCACAAATTTCTTGCAAATGTACAACCAATTCGTCTAAGGTGGGCGCTCTCCCTTTTGCATAGAATCTATGAATTTCTCGACGAATTAAATCTAATGTGAAATTATCTACTTTAGAGAAACGTTTCCTTTTGTTTTCACACTAGATCGGCGTCTTTGGTATTCCTTTCGTCACAATATTTCTTACTGTATTTCTGTGAATACCCAGAATTTATCATCAGGTTCATTGCATAACCCCTTACCAAGATTATTTTTCAGCACATATTTATATGTGTTCAAAACAAGCGCTTAAATTTTCTTAGGAACATTTCCCATTATAACTTTGTTTTTGTGGCTTTTCCGGTAATATAACTAGGTCCAGTTATTCACACTATTGTCATCACTGATTATTGTCATGTTACTGAAAGTTATTTACTACTTCATTTGCATTAACCACTGCATTTCCCTCCCACGGTCTCCACATCGTGACACACAGAGAATTTCTGCACGTAATGAAACAGATCAACTGGAAGTTGGAACTTTGGCAACTAAGACTCCACGTTGAGTAGACATGCGGCTGTCACTTCGAGAAAATCAGGGTTGTTATTGGTCCTCAACGACGGTGCTCCATTTCTGAAGTGTGGCGATATATTTATGACGGTCATTAGTGGGCGGGAGGTTCCTTTGACTCCAAACTGCACATGTGTTAACTAAACCGACTTTACTAGCCTGCATAGTTACTAGAAGGTGTGCTAGATCACCAGGCGGCCCTACCGAGGTTATCGGTAGTCTTCCCCTTTGGGGTTGACGCGCGTAAGTGGAGTATCCACTTCCATTCCGTCTTGAGTCCATAGGACCAGATGGGGGGTGGGCCCTTGTTAGTCTCTACGTCTTGCCCTATGGAAAGCTCCACGGAGACGCTGGTCGCTTATTTTGGGAGAGCTCAGTAACTACCTGGTCATTAGAGGGGAGGTCAGTCTTCACTTTGTGTGGTAGATACCCTCGAGCTTATATATAATGAAGGAATAATATAGAATGAAGTGTAAATAACAATATACTGATATGTATTATGTACTATATTTTTAACTTACATCCAATGATTACAGTTTGTAGTCTAGTTTGTCTGTTTTTTATTTTCCCTTTCCAACCTGAAACTGTCTGCATATTGACATCATCTGCGTCACCACATACAGCATTCAAAACAATGTTATGACGATGTTTGAAACTGTCGAGCTATCCACTGGAAGCTCTGATATTGTCTTTACCTAATTTTCTTGTTGTCTCTAAAGATTGAATCTGAAGCAATAGTCTAGAAATGGGATCCCTTTAGCGAGTACACTAAAAAAAAACCACTCGAACACAGGACGATTTTGACTTTTTGATGCATTTCACATGCCCTGTTGTTCCTTTTAACCAACCACCCATCTTTCATTTTTTATTCAACATCTCATAAATCTTAGTTTTTTCCACTCTAAACAAACCATTTAATTCTTCAGCTGGACGTTTGTTCTTTAGTGTACTGTAGTAACCTTAATTCTTTTCCTCCAGTGATAAAGTCTTATGTAGGAAACTCATGTTACCGAATTTTTGTACATACAAACTATGTTTTAAAATTCACCAAAGTTCACAACTTTCTTCCACCAGTAATTGATTACCTGCAAGAACAAAACTGAAGCGTTAAACACAGGTATCTCCTTTATTTGGTCACCTGCAGGAATTAGAAGTGAGTTGACATCTAAAAGAAAATGATTAATGCAGAATTGGCGTAATTCGGATAGACAATAATGATAATGAGTAACACTTGAAAAAGAATGAAATGTTTGGATAAAAAGAAAGCAAACAACATCTCGCAAATGGTTGATGCAACAAAATATATTGACATAAATTATGTGATTTAAACAAATGAATAAGAAGAAAGGGAGAAAGACAGACAGAAAAGAAGAAAGATATAAAACGCCAAAAAGCAAATACAACAAAAAATAAAAATATACGAGATGCTAAATTTTAACATATCCCAGAATTACAAGCACATAAATACGCCTCATAGAAATAATAGCAAGTAATAATAAGTTATTATTCTTCATGTTATTTAAAATATTAGCTGCTTATGCAATCCTTTAAGTATTAATAAAGTAGCGCTACTTTTATTCTTCAATGATATCTAAGCATACTGTAGATAAATCTGAAGAGAAGAAACAAAACACTCTCGAAATGTTGGATTTCATTTTATTAATCCTGTGACCAAGTGTAGAGAGTTGCTAAGGAGCGATGCCGGAGTAAAGATTGCAGAACCTTTTATGTAGGCGTCTGTGACCAAATGTGAGAAGTAGCCTGAGAGCCGCGCCAAAGTAAACGCTGCCGGCTCCTTTTCAACCACGTGGAATGTTGCAGCTGTCTTCCGGCCCTTTAGAACAAATGATCCGCGCGGTAATTTCCTTTAGATCAAATATGACCCGTGCAATAATCTCACAAGCAACAAACCCTTTATGTGCGCTCCCCGCGCGTCTGGAAACTTCTTCAGCAGCAGGACTGAGTGAAGAACCGCCTCTTTTAAGGACATTCCGCGTCCGTTGTGGGAACTGTTATAAGAAAAATCAACTTATTCGCGGCCTCGGGGAATATGATATTGACCCTGGGAACTCTTACCAACATCCCAGAGTTGCGCTAGCCACATAATACCACCTCAGCATTGCTTAGCAAGAACTCTCAATTCTTCCTTTCTATATCCAATATTACACAAATAAAACTCACTGTCAAACCGCCGTCTTTATTCATAAAACCCTCTCTATGCCAGTTAGGGGCAATGTCCCGGGATGGCTATAAGTCGAAGGCCTCTCCTCTTCGGAGCAGGGTATACCTTCAACGACACCTCTGTGATGATTGTGTTGAGGAGATAGCTGAGCGCAGCAAAGAAGTTGGGGCTACGCTGAGCGCCTAAACGACGAGTAAAGTTAGTTTATTTTCAATATTTGTAACAGCTCTGAAGATGTGATCTAAATAAAAAAAAAAAAAAAAAAAAAGAATATTCATGTATAACAGCGTCTACCTAAGCTTACAGTCTGCATATTGTCTGCTAAAAACAAATGGAAGCGTTCTGTATTAGTTTCGAAAACAAAACACCAATACTAAAACGATAACACTAAACGAAAATATTATATTGTTGTGTCAATGAGGAATCCTTACAACATTCCTATCACGAAGTCGTCTGAGAGCAAACTCGACAAGAAGCTCAAAGATATCTGATCAGTGCTGCAGAGTTTGCTGTTTGAGTCCTAACGACTTATCTCTATAGTTTCATATAAAAACATTTATGGTTATGAGAAAGCAGGGGAGAATTTACAATTTAAGCGCACCTTAACTTATACTTCTGGAAACATCTAGGAGGAAGTGGTGAAGTAAATGACAGGGCACAGAGAACACCAGATTCGAGCAAAACACAAATGAAGACCCTAAAGTCTCCAGATATTTACTTCCCGATACCAGTGGGATATTCTACAGGCCTGCCTCTCTCCATAGAACTCTCTCTGAGGGCTTGCCCCAAACCGAACGCTAGAGTAGGAGTAGGATTACTACGGAGGGATTTGGCACCGAAGCCTGTGGTTTATTGTACTTAAGCCCCAGGTGTGGCATCCCTGGGAGGAAGGGTGAGGCGAGAGGAAACAGAGAGCGGCCGACCTAGGAGTCACGACATAGCTGAGACATCTGGTGACACTTCTACCCTGAAAGAGACTACCAGAAGAGAGATGATAATGGAAATGAAATAGTGGGACAAGAAATTCGGGGGATGTAATTAACCTATCCAACATCAGCTTGGCTACTCGGGAAAACCCCCGAAAAATCCTATAGGTCAAGTAGCTCGCCCATGGGAATCGAACCTGGCCTCCCGAATGTGGGCTGTGGACGAAACCACCAGAGTCATTCTACTCGCTAAGCTAGAGTACGTAGTTCCTCAGTGCAAACTTCACCGCGTCCACTCGCCTGATCCTTCGACCATGAAACATAAGGAAATGAAACGACAGAATATGGGGCATAGGAAAAATTCACTGTATTAAATAGTTTACCCCAGAGTTTACATACCAACAAGGAAAAACTGTAAACAAGGCCAAAACCAGTGTGTCCGCCCCAACGGAATCGATCCCGGAACCTACCGAATGTGACCTGTGTTACCGCGAAGCCGTTTCACTTTGTTATAACATACTCTTTACCTTTTTTGCCAATTCTGCATTCTGTAGTGCTTTCACCTTTCCTAGCAATATAAACTGACCTAGAGTAATTTAGAATGAATTGTAAATATTTTGTATTTAAAATATGGGATATTTCAAACTCAAGTGATAGAGTCATCTGAATATTTCCAGAAAAAATATAGTTCTCTAATATGCTTCATAACAGTTATAATGTATATGATTATTATCAAATATCTGTACATATTTATTAAACGTGATAGAAGGGAAACTAACCGTATAAATGTCACGCCTTATTAAAGTAGTCTGTCATGTTAATATGAAATAGGTGACATCTCGCAGTCCATTATGAAATGAGCACAGCATCCAGAATACGGAGCTGCTCTCTTGCCCACCGTCCGTAGTCCCGCATGCTTTCGTTGGATGAATAATTCAGTAAGAGCGACGAGGCGGTCGTCTCCCTAGGGAGAAATGTGTTTAGTTACTTACTCTAGTAGTCTTGTTCACCGGTCTATCTGTCACTGTTCCTCATTGACCGCAATGTTGTACAACCACACGACATTCTCAAACTGCAACACAGTCGCACATTTCTTTGCGTTTTGTGTCTAAGGTTCAGTCAGTATCCCTGTGTCTTAGTTGTGGATATACAAATCATAAATATAAATAATAATTTGAATTTAGAAATTTACAGGATTGCACTTCAAATCGTTTCAGATTTCAGTATGCGGCATAAGAATTCTGTTGGCAATACTATGAGTGAATTCTGCACGTGGAAAGCCATATAATTACATGTTCATAGCACTTAAAGCTGCGACATACTGTGGTGACACTTCTCTTTGAAGTGGGCAATTACGGATGCGTTTATATCAGTTTCCTCTTGGTTGTACATGAGTGCCTTCATATCGAACTACCGAATACACACTCTTCTCACCAAGATACCGGTTTGTTGAACGTTACTGCATTTCCTATGCCTACGCACTAAATTTTCGTTATATAGCTTTCTTTGGTATTGTGACTTCTTGGGTTCGTAGAATTAAGTCTTTCAGTAAAAATACGCTTTGTACAGCCCTTGAAGCAGCAAAATGACGTAACATTGACAAACAACAGCCTTCAAGATCGTCCCGTGGCTCTGCTGCACGTAATCAAACGAAAGAATTCGCTGTCCACACACTCACCATTACTGTCCAATAACAACTGACAACTGACTAAATAAAATAAATAAATAAAATCTGAAAATCTAATCCCGGTACCTAATTTCTTATACCGGGACATGATTTCCAAATTCCAATTTATTAACTACTAAATGAATACAAAAAATACAGTTTCAACAATAATTTTTCAGATAGTAAAAAACAATAGATTTAAAAACAAACAAATTAAAACAAATACAAAAGCTTTCAATTTAAAAATTTACAATTTAACTAATACAAATTTACTGGAATCCAGTATACAAATAACTGGCAACCAGCTACAATTACAAAATAAACTACAACACCGGAAACCGGTACTTAATGTACTGGTAACCAATACATTTAAAACTTATCACTTTACCTTTTCAGCTCTTAAAAACCTTTTTAAAAAATTCAAAAAATTTAACCAAAAACTTTATAAAAATAATTTATAAGATTTACAATACAAAAATCACAAAATTTACAAATTTAAAACTAGTCCAAATTCTTTAAACAAATTAAACAAATTAAAATGCATCATATCAATTTTTACAATCATAAATTCAATTATTATTCATACTTCTACACAAATCAATATTTTTTTTCAAATCTACTTTATATCAAATTAAAAATATAAATTTCAAATCACAACAATTAAAAAAATTAATCTATAATAATAACCTTCAAAAATTACAATACAATTCAAAAATATTAAACAAACAATAATCATACATTCAAACAACTGACTGCCGCTGTAACACTGCGGGGCTTTTATACCTCCTAGTCATTGTTCTAGAAGCGGTAGATTTCTCGGTAACAATCGCGACGGCAGCGGGAAATTCCAGGCTTCTCGGTCTCTTTCTATGTATGTTTCTTTCTCTCTCTTGCCAAGCGTCCAGCTGGCGCGCCAGTATCTGTCTCTATCCTGTCCACGCGAATCAGCACTGGTTTGTCGCAGCTCCAATGCAACAATGCGTTCGCTGACAGTATTCTTTGAAAGATTCTGCGTTCTATTTCTTTGTGTATTTAGTCCAATGCTGAAGCTTCCAAGCAATTGTTATTTCGTGGTTTACTATAGTTTATAACAGTGGAGAGTGGCAATGATTATTACTGACAATTTTCACCCGGATGAAAATATAAAAATTTAAGTAGCAAAACTTTACTTAACCGTCTGTTAGAAAAATGTTATAAGGTGCTCCTTGCAAAGGCTTCAATATATGAAGGTAAACCTAACGTTAGAAAAGCAGGTATAACTTATGAAGCTATATGTTCTAACGAAAGCTCTCGAGGTCATCGGAACATCATCGCCTCCACATTAAACTTGAATACGGGAGGCAACTTTCTGTTGTGCCAGAAAACAAGTGAGTAAAGACTAAAGCATATTTGATTCAGTCTGCAACACCGAAATTAAACTCCGGGAACAAACAATAGACATGCGTATGGTTGAAATTTCGTACCAATTTATTTTAGGAAGACGAAAAGTTCATAATCCGGTGTAAAGAAATATCCTTAACATTATGAGCGTTTGAAAACTCGCCCTAATGATAAGAAACTATGCATTAGTATATGTGAGACACACAGTTTGTTAACAACGCTGTCAACGTGCACATAAAAACTTTTTCTCCCTGAACCCATAACTTTGAGATCACAGCCTAAACAACTAAGCCACTCAGACGGACGTGTGAGATCAATCACATTGTGTTCTCTAGGTTTGTTTGATGGCCAGTGATATTTTGAACATAGAACATATCAAAAACATACATAGCTATATAGAATACTTACACAAAATGTACCAACATTTTTAATTCTCTTGATAAACGGCGTAACTATAATAAACAGTATAATATTTCCAGCAAATTATAAACTTAGCTTAGTCACTAATCATAAAATAGATCACCTTGGTTTTACAGCCTGTCTTTCCACAATATTTATGTCTTAATTGGTGTATAAAAATTCTCATATAATTCAAAATACATCGATAGGTGCAATAAATATATTCATTTCAAAATTCAAGCCTCAGAACACGACATAGTTACTA